>VXBR01003136.1:166814-179316 GCA_013400215.1 Cisticola juncidis | reverse complement strand
ACCAGCCTCAAATGGACCAGCCCCAAATGGACCCAGCCCCAAATAGACCAGCCCCAAATGGATCAGCCCCAAATGGACCCAGCCCCAAATGGACCGGTCCCAATGGATCAGCCCCAAATGGATCAGCCCCAAATGGACCCAGCCCCACACAGACCCAGCCCCACACAGCCCCAGCTCCACGCTGCCACTGTGCCATTCCAGGACATGCTTGGCACCCACTGCCAGGCTGAATCCTCCATCGTGTGGGTCTGGCTGAGGAGCCAAACAATTGGGAGCTTATTACAGCTTCCCTTTTAATTAAGTGTCTCAAATAGGATGTAATTGCCATGTAATAGCACACGCTATTGTACATTAGTTAAATACGAAGGGATTATCAAGAGTATGTTTTAAAGGCTTTCCAGACCCAGATTGAGTAAACAGTTGCTAAATTTCGATAAATAACTTTTAAAATCTACATTAAATAAGCAGTTAAGTGTATTTAGGATGCTCTTTTTTTTCTTTTTCCCCAGAATTGCTCCAGTCAGAGAGTCCTGGGTTATAGTCTCACTATTTCACTGGTAATAGGGTTGTGCCTGCTCATTTCTGTTTGTTCTGCCTCAAAGACCCTGCTGGGTGTGGCAAGCTCAGCTACTGACATCTGCAGGCTTTAAACCTTCCCATTCCCACAGCCCAGAGAAGCTGCCAGTGTGCTCAGCCCTATTTTAAAAGTACAGAATTAAGGCACAGAAGAGCAAAGTCATTTGTTCAAAGCCATGCAGGGAGTCTGTAATAGAGCAGAACAGGAGCCAACAACAGATCAAAAAATATTCCTCTAAAAATAAGGGCTTTGAAATTCCATAAAGGAAACGTGGCTCTAACAAAATGCTCCGTTACGATCAAAAATGCAATTAGTCATTACCGGCTTTGGTAATGAATGTACAAATGTCCCATGGCCCCCAAAATCTAACAAAAATCTCCATCCATTTGCTGCTTGTGCCCAGGGAATGCCAGCTGGAGTTGCAGCAGTGGGTGGGCACCACTCAGTGATCCCTGGGGGCAGCTCTTGCCTCTGTTGCTGCAGGAAAGTCTGTCCAAGATTGCACATCACAAAAAAAAGAGATGTCACCACCCTGGCAGCCACAGCAGGGAATCATTGAGTGCTCCCTTCACCTTGGAAAGGCTGAAAGGTGAAAGGTGAAAGATGAAAGGATGATCTTGAGCTCCCTGCTGCTCCCTGCAGCCGGGGAGTTCCAGCTGGGAATGACTGGAGCATCCCCAGGAGCCAGCAGGTAAAAGCTGCTGTCCTCTAAAGTGTCACAGAGGCCCCGGTGGCATTTGGGGACAGGACATAATGGGGGACACAGCTGAGCCCAACCTGGCTGACAGGGTGGGAGCAGGAGCAGCGAGGGCTGCACAGGAGGCTCTGGGCACAGGGACCCCCCAGTGATGCTGGATGTGATAAATACAGTGGGTTAATTCATGTTCTTATGGATTATAGTATGTTAAATCATAAATACAAACTGTAAATACGTTATGTGGAATGTAACCTTAGTTCCAGCACCCAAAAACCACCTTTTAGGAGGACACAATGAAATGTGGGAACCAGAGGCACCGTCATTGGCATCAGAAAGGAGAACACATTAAGATAAGCAATCAGTTCTCCTCGCAAAGGCAGCAGAGTCATCAGAGCTTCACCATCTCGCTGATCACTGGAGGAGAACGTCTGTCCATTTGAAAATTTCATTTTTGTTCCATTCACCCACTGGAGAAAGAAATCGACACTTCTCCCTCCCGTAGGAAACCTCATTCTGCAGTCCTACGACAGTGATACATCCCAATAACCATTCCAAGGAAACAAAGAATTGTGTGGAAACCTTATGCCAGGGGGAAAATAAACTGTATAAAACCTGGACCCCAGACAGGACAAATTTGTGAACTCTGGGGGACTGCAGTGCCATAGAGGCTGTATCCAAGCTCACCCTCTGACAATCCTGGGTTATTGTAACTCTGCTTGTTGGTTTTATTGAAATTCTGTAATTTGATTATTAATAAACCAAATCACATTTCAATTGGAAAATTGGATTGGCATTTATAAAACACTGGAAAAGCCAAAAGTGCTGGGGACAGTGACAGCTGCACTGCCCTGGAGGGTGTCACACAGAGCACAGGCAACCAGCCCTGGGTGATGGGAGCCACCAGGCAGGCTCGGGTGTGATAAATGCCAATCACTCGAGTTTAGAAATTTATGAAAATTTAATAAATAATAAAATTGGTTACAAAAATTAATGCAAATAAAAGTTTAAAAAGTTTTCAGAGACAGGACAAATAATGAGACAAATAAGAGCAAAGAGGTAGCCCGGACCACCGACCTTCCCCCCTCCCTCCTAGACAAAGGCTGGGAAGGAGAAGGGCACTTTTTGGGAGAAAACCTTCCCTTTTGAGACCAAAATTTCATGAGTGTGCATTCTTTATCTAAGACAAACTCGTTTTTCCAAGGGCCCCTGCTAACCCCCCTTGGTGCCAGGGAGCTTGGCCTGACCAGGTGGCTCTTGTGGATTCGGGGTCTGGTTCTTATGGATTTCTGGTAGATCTGGTTCTGCTCTGGTTCTTATGGATTTCTGGTAGATCTGGTTCTGGTCTGGTTCTTATGGATTTCTGGTAGATTTGCATCTTTCTGTCTGAAGAATCCAAGGGGGGTTTTTTTTTTAGTTTCTGTTGCAATCTTTAGTTCTGGGAAACATCCTCTGGGTCCGTTTCTCTTATCTCTTGAGCTAAAGAAAATACCTTACACACAAATTTTACTAAAGCTTAATGTTAAAAACTCCATTTCCTATATTATTTAAATGTTAACATTACATGACTTTTCTAAATAGCATATTACATATAGTAAATATCTGCGTAGAGTCACATACACAATATGACTTTTTTACATCGGGCCACTGAGCCCCTGCCCCAGCCAGCCCCTCTGGGGACACTAAAACCTCCCTAAAATCTTGCCCTGCTCCCACCTTCTTGTCCAGAGCTCACAAAGCAGCCTGAGCTGCAATGCTGCTCCTGCAGTGTCACCTGCACTGCTCCCCTCTGTCGCACGGGTGACACTAATGAAGGCACCCAGAAGTCGGAACTCGTCAAACGAGCGCTCTGAAAAATTAATGAGGAGCTGCAGGAGAACATAAATAACCCGTGCTCCCCATTAGAGGCTGTTAGCACCGTTACAGGAATCCAGGGAAAACCTGCCCTTTGGAATCGCTGTCCTGGAGATTCTGTCAGCTGGAGTCAAGGGACAGTTAACCCTTGAACAGCCGGGCTATTCTGAAATAATTATTGTTAATATAAATCAAAAGTGACAGCTTAACTGGTCTCAGAAATGGATATATATAAACCAAAACGAAGTTGCATGGCCTCGGAGGAAAAATCATTAGCTCCCTGGTGGGTTTACAAGTAATTTGCCAGCAATAAAAATGCAAAAACACATTTTGGTGTGCAATGATCATAAATAATCCTTGGACAAGATTTCTTTCTAGGACTCACAAGTCCACTCCCTTAATGGCAAGTTTTATTACCCTGGTTTCTCTGTGTTCTGTTACAAAATGTTGCTGTCAGAACAATTTACGAATTACAGCCCTGTTGGTATCAACTTCCATAATTCATATGGAAATTGGTTTCCCCACAAACACTCACAAAGCACAGAGAGTCGTGTAACCACATAGAATGACCTTAATAACACAGAATATAGAGACCAGGCCAGCACTAAATATCCATGGTCACCAGGCTGGGGGAAGCTTCCATTTAACCCATGTGGTGGTGAGGTCAGTGTGGGTGCTCAGTGTCACCAGTGCTGTCACCCAGGCTGGTGGCACCTCACAGGATCTTTAGGAACCTTCTGAGGGTTCTGTTCTCAAGCACTGGTGGAGAAAATCCCATCCAGCTGCTGAGGAAACTCTGAATTTTCTTAAAATTCAGGTTTTCTTAAAATACCAAGAAGTACAGCTTGTTCAGGATTTCAACTCTGTTCATTCCCTTCCCTCCACTTTTGAGGGCTGAGGATGAGGAGTGGAATTCAGCATCTGAGAGGGAGGGAGAGGCTGTGCCAGGGGCCAGGGCTGGTGTTTGGGCAGGAGCCCAGGGCAGGTCAGACCTGCCAGGCTCAGTCCTGGGCAGGGATCAGGGCTTTGGTTGGGGCTCATCCTGGATCATGAATTTTTTCTTCACACCAAGTGTGTGTGTGTGATCCCTGGAGTAAGAGAGAGAGGGAAAGGGAGTGGCAGTCAATTAGGTGAGGATCACCTCCAAAGAATTCCAGAATAAATGCAAATCCAGAGTGGGAAGAGGGAGATCTGCAGCTCTGGCTGGATTTGGGGGTGCCTGTGCCACTGCTCTCCCTTCAGCTGGAGGAAATGGACCCAGCAACTGAAATTGCCACATTTCACACTGCAGGAAAGAAAACCACTCAAATAGAAACTGCTGCATGCACATCTATGAAAATTAAGTAAAAGTGGCTCTAACTATTGTTTTTTACAGATCCTTTATGGGCACCCATCCAAAGTCACTTCTGGCTGTTGGAATATACCACAGGGTAGAAGGTAGCTTCTGGAAGAATTGAGCATTTCTTATATTCAACACTTCATTTGTAACTTTAACCTAAAGGGAATTTGATAAACTGTGCAGGGATGAGCCCTACATTTAAAAAAAATTATTGGCTTCATCTAAGATCTTGAAACACCTGTTCTGGAAAACTCTTTCACCATGATGTAGATGAATAGGAGAGAAAAGGACAGGTCCTGTCTCCATTCAGATATTGTGAACCAAGCTGAGACACCACCCTGAAGCAAAACATCCAGGGTCTTGCTTTGAATTTCATCTAAGAAAGATGAGAAAAACTGCTTTTGCAGAAATAAAAATTCTCAAGAAAAGTGCATAAAATGAAGAAGAAAATGGTTCTCTTTCCCTGTAAAGGAAGAGCAGGTCCTTAAGATTTTATAGATCAGAGATTTAAACCAAGAACCTCCTTTTTACAGGTCCCTGGCTCAGTTTAAAACTGTAATGGCATTACTGCTGAAACAAATGGTGCCTGGAGCTGCAGGAGGTGCTGGGCTCTGCAGAACTGCTTGGGTGGGAGGGACATGGATCCAGAGGATTTTCCTGCAGCTCCTTCTCCTCTCCTCCCATCCCAGGGACATTCTGGAGAGCTGCTGGGAAGCAGGACATGGCCAGCAGCTCCTGGGAACTCCGTGGGGCTCTGCCACATCTCCAGGATTTCAGTCTCTATTAAGTTCTCAACTTTTGATGAGATGATTCAAATCAGGAAAATCCTGTGTCTGTGACAGAGAGTTAAAACTGAAAGTAATTAAGGCAAAAATCTTTTCCTGCACAGAAAGTACCTAACATGTGGCAATAGCAAAATCATCAGCGTTTCTGCCATCGTAAGCCCACAAAACAAATTGGATTTTGAATGAAGCACATGGAACAGTGACCTTTGTATACAATTTTTCTTGACCTCTGAAAGTAATGGTATTTTGTCTCCATTTCTACTGCTAATTGCAAATGCTGAATTCTGAATATTCACATTTGAGAGGGATTCATGGCTTGATTGTCTCAAAAATCTGAATGCCCCCGAGAAGTTCCTCTCCTTGTAGGAACAGTGTTTGCTGAAGTTCCCAGAACTATTCTCAGAATAGTTTCCTGCCCAGCCCAAACTCCAGCAGTGCTGTGGGAGGCTGAACCCAGGCTCCTCTTTCCCAGATAAAACACCCATGAGCTTCAGACTTGGCAACTGTGACTCCTCTTACCTCCTCCCACGTCCCTTAGCTCAGCCCTTTCCCAACTCACGTCAAATTCCACGTACCCCAGTCCCTGAGCTGCACAATGAACCACGCCAAGGATGGGGAATCACATCCCACCCGGGCTGAGCCCCCTCTGCAGGGTCTGGACACTGCTCCAAACCAGAGCAGAGATCCCCAAGCAGATTAAGAGCAGTTAAAGCAGAGACCAGGGCACGAGTGACCCGCAGCATGATTTGCAGCCAATGTCTTTTCCTCTCATAAATAGGAGAGACACAGTGGGACGATTATGAGCCCAGATTTATCTCCTCTGCTCCGTGTATATCCTTCTGCGCTTAAAAATGTCTCACTGCCCTTTGCGTTATTGCATTGCCCTTTACATTCATAGCACATAAACCTCTCAAGTACCGTAAAACTTACAAGGTGTAATATAATGTCGGGGGTTTCTTTTACACACCATAAACAAAAGTCACTGGGAAAGGAGCGAAGAAAGGGAGACGTTACTTGGCCTGACAACAGCACAGGAAGAAAAAATATATATATACAAGTATACATATATGTACTTAAAATCCTGAGTTGGATTGATTACCTGGTGTTGATGGATCACCTGAATGTGTTACGTGGATAAGGAAATTGATTATTCAATAAATCACTGTCTGTGCTAAGAATCCAGTGTTAAAAAAAGAAAGGGAAAATATTATAAATCTGTCTCGCACAGGTGAAGAAAAAGTGTAAGCTTTTAAGGTTAATCATGATGTACCTTTTGCTGCACACCTAATAGAAGAATAAAATTTTGGAGTTCTGCAGTGCTAAAGGGCTGGTGTCTGTCCCAAGGCTCTGGAGGAAGGGAACCTCTCTCAGGGGCTGTTCCTGCAGGCCAGCAGTGGGCAGGGTGATCTGACAGAGCCCCGGGGGTGCCCCTGGATCCCTGGAAGTGTCCAAGGCCAGGTTGGACAGGGCTTGGAGAAACCTGGGACAGGGGAAGGTGTCCCTGCCCACAGCAGGGGGTGTGAAATGAGATGAGCTTCTCCCTTCCAACCCAAACCACTCTGGGATTCTATGAAATCCAGCACTGTATCCTCTGCTGAGCAGGTGCTGTGGCTCTTTTTTCCATTCAGAACAAACCCCACCCTGTTCCCACAAAATTCCTGCTGCAGCCAGGACAAAGCCCCCTCAGCCCAGGAGCCCAGGCAGCCACGGTGTCCCACAGGGGGGGGAATTCAAAATCCCTGCGGTGACTTCCCCGAGAGTGCTTTGAATTCACTGCAAAACCAACCAACAAGTCTGACACTTCAATAGACAGCCGTAACTCAGCTAAATTTGTGGGTTATACCAGATTTTATTTACTGTTTCATCCTGGGAGGAAAGTGCGAGCTGACAGCCGTCTATTCATTAGAGTGGGGGGAGGCCGCCCACGGCGGCGCTGGTTCTCTCCCCGAACACTTCCACGTCTCTAATCCAGTTTGGATCCTGCAGTTCCAGCTCTGTTATTTTAGGAATGATGCACCTTCCTACTCTCCTGGGAGCTGGTGAGTGCACAGATCTGGTCTGTTCACCTCCAAGTCCCCATTCTGAACTGAGGACACGCCGTAGCCACCTCAGGTGCCATTTCCAGCTAACGGGTGCCCAGTGACCACTGTCAGAGTCAGTGGCCTCACCCCAGTCCTCACTGGAGGTGGGAACCACCATTTCCACCCTGCTGCTGCAGGGGCACCACTGATGCTCCTGAAGCTGCTGCTTGCAGGTGCCAAGGATGAAATTGGAATCCCTGTGAAACACTGAGTGCTCCAGTCCCAGGGGAGCTGGTACCCCTTAGAGGGGATCCCCAGTGCCCAACTTCCAGCAAAGTGCAAGGCCCAAATTCAAGAATTTATCTGAACACTTATGTAATTTTAAGTCTTTGTTTTGTGCCTTTGGTGTTGCCTGGTTTCTCTGTCTGCTTAAAAACTCCTCCAAACGTACCCACATGGTCCGTGCCTTTGGAACCCCGGTCCTTCCTGCTGCTTTCCAGGTCACACTGCTGTGCTGAATGTCCCAGGCACAGCGAGCTGATACAGAATGTGCCAGCTGCTCCCTTACTCCTTCCCAATTCTGATTTTTATTCTCTGAATCTGACCCCACACAGAGGGATGCTGCTTCTTGGCTGGGGCAAACCAAAAAAAAGCCGATTTCCAACGAGGTCCCCGGACTGGAGTATTAAATAACACAGATCCTGTGTGCTGGCCAAGGCTGGTGCCTGCTTCTCCCTCTCCCTGCCGGTGCTGCAGAGCTGAGCAGTGTGGGGGAAGCAGGGAGCAGCGCTGGGGTTGCCTCTGACGCAGGGGTACCCCACGCTCTCCTCAGCCCTTTGCAGCTTTCCCTGCTGATCCTCCCTGCCAGAAATAACGGAGCAGTCACATCCGTGTTTGTGCCGGTGCTCAGTGCCTCGCTGCGGATTTAAAGCACAAGGACCCTGCCGTGGTGAGAGCCTCACAGAGCAAACCCGAGCAGTGAAGCTGTGGGTGCCCCGGGGGTGAGAGGAGGCAGGAGGGGTTAATAAACGCAACCACAAAGAAAAGCTGGTGCCGGAGCAAAGACAAAGCAACGAGCTGAGCCCTCCACCTGCTTTAAGAGCTCTCACTTGTGCTAAGGACCTGCATCTATTTTAGCCTTTATTACAAGTGGTAAACAGCAGCAGATCATCCCTGTTTTCACTGTTAATAGCACAAATCTGTATCAATGCACGAACCCCCATTCCCTTTGAATGTCCCCTGCACTGGCCCATGCTGCGACAATCCCCGCCGGGCAAAGCAGGCTGGATCCTCAAAGGGGCACAGCACTGCTGTTGCACATCTATTCCCCCCTTAGGGCTCTTATCCTCTCCAACCCTCAGCATTTGCCTCTATCCCCCCTCGCCCGGCGCTTTCAGCTCCCTCTCTGCCTCTGCTGCCAGAGGGAGCAGCCGCCCGGACAGCCCCGCACCAGAGCCGCAGCCAGGAGCGGGGCAAGGACACGGCCAGAGCCGCACACGGCACCGGACCAGGAGGCTGAAACCCGGCCGGGAACACCGCGCCGTGTCCATCCCCTTCCTCCGTGAGAGGCTCCAGCACCGCGGAGCCCCAGCTCCGTGCGGCGGCTGCGGGAGGAGCTGCGGGCGCGGAGGGCACTGCCCTCTGCCGATGCGGGGCCCGGCCCGGGGAGCTTTGGGCTTTCCTTTGGGCTGCCTTTCCTTCAGGCTGCCTTTCCTTTCGGAGCGCTGATTCCCCGGGGCTGCTGCTCCGTGCCCCGGGAGCGCTTCCTTTCCCGGGGGAAAGGGACGCGGCTTTGCCGGAGACAGGATGGCTTTGGTGTCGCTCCGTGCAGGCTGTACAGGAACATTCCCATGGCATCAGCCTCTGCTGGGTTTCATTAATAAAAACATCAGGGATGGAGAAATTTGGTCCGTAGAGGCAGATTTGCACCTGCTGGTGATAAAACCAGAGGTGACACTGCAGCACCAGAGGCAGCTGCCGTGCCACAGGAGCGTGTGTCAGTGTGTCCTGAGGTGTGTCAGTGTGTCCTGGGGTGTGTCAGTGTGTCCTACTGTGTGTCTGTGTGTCCCAGGGTGTCCCAGGGTGTGTCTGTGTATCCCAGGATGTGTCTGTGTGTCCCAGTGTGTGTCTCTGTGCCCCAGGGTATGTCACTATGTCCCAGGGTGTGTCTCTGTGTCCCACTGTCTGTCTGTGTGTCCCAGGGTGTGTCTGTGTGTCCCAGTGTCTGTGTATCTCAGAATGTGTCTCTGTGTCCCACTCTGTGTCTGTGTCCCAGGGTGTGTCTCTGTGCCCCAGGGTGTTTCACTGTGTCCCAGGGTGTGTCTCTGTGTCCCACTGTCTGTCTGTGTGTCCCAGGGTGTGTCTGTGTGTCCCAGGATGTGTCTCTGTGTCCCAGGGTGTGTCACAGTGTCCCACGGTGTCAGGTTATGTGCATCCACCTCTCTCCATGCCCAACAGGCCCACCCAGGCTCCTTCACCCCTCAAGCTGTGCCCAACCCTGCTGCCTCCAGCCCCAGGGCTGTCCAAGTGCCCGAGGCAGAGCCCAGCAGGAGCTGCTGCTTTGGTGTCTCTCCTGCCTCATGATAAATGAGAGTCTATTCTTTTCTGGTATGTGGTTTGATCTTAATTTCCTGTATGAAGTCCTCGAGAGAATGCCAAGATCAAATAATTAGACTATTTTGCGATAAAGAGTTAACATTGTTATTCAAATGTATTCAGAATTCATTTACCACCAAACAATTTACGCTGCCGCCCTCCTCTCCTGCTGAAATTACCAGAACGTGTTATCTGACACACAAAGCGTCTCATGACCTGAAATAACTTCATCAACCATCAAATGCTTCAGCAGTGGGTGCATGGTCACAGAAATGCCCAAGGGGATGCAGGAGAAGCTACAAAAGCAACAGCAGTGATTCAAAAACGCCCTGGTGCCAACCCCTGCCAGCCTCCCCAAAGGACAGTGGCCACTCTGGTCACCAGGCACAGGCTGAGCAGAAAACCCCTGGAGCTGCTTTTCTGAGGATTCCCACTCCAGCATTCACGTCTCCCATGGCTGTGCAGCTCCCGGCCCTTTGGTGCTGCCTTTTCAGCCTGGAAAAGCCTGTTTCTGTCTTTATTTTTAAAAACACACAACTTGGTTTGCAGAGTGTGGGAAGGTGGTTTCAAAATAAGATTCCTGACAGGCATAATAAGCCTCAGAAAAGCCAATCACACAGAGCAGGATAATTATCCACAGAATTTGTTTTCTATG
Source organism: Cisticola juncidis (assembly GCA_013400215.1). NCBI lineage: Eukaryota > Metazoa > Chordata > Aves > Passeriformes > Cisticolidae > Cisticola > Cisticola juncidis. The sequence goes on along the minus strand of VXBR01003136.1, from coordinate 168,796 downwards.
TATTTGTGTAAAATAATCAATGATATTTTTCTCACACAGACTCCAGTTTGATTGTATTTTCTGTGTTACTTGCAAATCATACAAACAATCGATGCCCTGACCCCTTCTCTATGCAAACACAGTTTAGGAAGACGCTACAAGAAATAAAATCCGATAAATTCCTCATGCAGGGCTGTTTGTTTAAAAGCTTTGCTGGAGACTGATCCTGCTCACAGCCACTTCAGAAACACAGGACTGGGACTGCCAGACATACTTGAGGTGGGATTATTGCCACAAATATCCACAGGAACAGAACCCTAGTGAAAAATCTGGCACAGAAGTGGGGACCCAGAGACAGAGGTGATCCTTTTAAAATATAGCAAGGAAAATGAACTCATTCCCTGGCCCAGCACAGCCCTCCTGCAGAGGGGCAAGGTGAGCACACAGCTGGGGCTGGGGTGACCCAGGGGCAGGGTGAGTCCCCTGTGCCACCCAGGGGGACAAGTGCCACATCAGCTGCACTCCTGGCAGGAGTGGGGTGGCCAAGGGCGGTGATGGCAGCAGGGCAGGGTGGTTCGTTGTCCCCTGAGTGCAAACCCACTCAGAAACCCCCAGATCCAGCTCCTGCAGCCTTCCCAGGGCTGAGGGTTTGTCCTTTACAATTTACTGATCCCAACCCATTGGCACCTGACCTGCACGTGTGTCTCAATATCAAAATAATCACTCCCAGTGATTCCTGAGGATGCCCCAGCAAAGCAGGCGGCTGGAATGGGTCTGCTGGAGCCGCCAGTCCCACTCCACCTGCGCCACCCATTCCGCTCATCCCGCCCTGCTTTGTTAGGGATGGTGCCATCAGCTCGACAAAATGGCATCGAGAGCTCGTCTGGCGCTTTGGAGGGTGCTACTACCGCTTTGGAATCCAAGTGGAAAGGTCGGACAGACGAGGTCTCTACAGCACCGTGAGCACCTCGCTCTCTGTGTTTGTGGCTACAGGGGCAGTGCTGGGAGCATCCAGAGCTCCGTGCAGCTCCGGGTACCAGGTGTGATCTCCCCGAGCCCAGCCGCAGCCAGGGCTGCCAGCAGAGCAGGGATTTTATTGGGGTAAACACGGGGCAGCTCCTCACACCGCCACCCTCCCCTGTCTATGCTCCAGAGCCACTGGGAGCCGAACTGAGCACTTGGAGCGGCTCCGGGTGGTGTTTTCTGATACGGCGTTTTCAAATATTTAACAGATTGCGTAATAACCGAGCAGCTGTTGAATAAGCTTCAGATACAAACTGCTGCTTTAAAAAACCCATCCAGTAACGAGGCACAGATTTCTCTTTGTACCGGTGAATGTATAGATTATGTTTAGATGTGTAGATTAAATATTTATATTTTACTGGCGAGGGAAAGAGCGCTTTTGGCTTTTTCTTCCCTTTCTTAGATATCTCTCCCTGTATTTATTTTAATAGTCAGCTTCACAGGGAAAAAAAAAGAGAGATCTTTGAGAAGTTATCTGCTTTCTCTCTGGCTTGATTTTCAGTGCTAAACCAATAGTTACCTAAGTGTTCTCCACTTCTTGGCATAACCCAATAATTTAAATAATTACTTGAAAGCCAGGGCAGCTTTGTACAAATTAATGCAGGGCAAGAAGCTGCAGTTTTCCAGTGGGCTGAAAAAGAGGTCACAAAATGCTGCCAGTTTTAGCTGAGAGAGAAGGTAAACACAGATCTCCCTGCAGCCCTGATTAAAGCCTTTTCCTGATCTTTTAAGTTTCTTATTTCACTGATCAGGGAGGTGGCTCGACGAGGGGCTGGCTGTTGTGGGATTTCTCAGCAGGTAAAGGGAGACTGTTCCTGTGGAAGGCACGGCAGTGCTGGCAGTGGCACAGCTGTGCTCCTGCAGCGGGCAGCGCTTCCTCCCCTCCTGCCTGCATCCATCCCTGCCTGCATAGATCCCTCCATCCCTGCCTGCATCTATCCCTCCATCCCTGCATCCATCCCTCCATCCCTGCCTGCATC
>VXBR01003136.1:134696-163613 GCA_013400215.1 Cisticola juncidis | reverse complement strand
CAGGGGGTTTGGGGCCGGGGCCGGGGCCGGGGCCGCTGCAGCAGCGGAACCGCGGCGGTGCCCGGCCCGCGCTCCGCAGTCGGGAGTTTAATGACCTCGGTGACAGAGACAAAGGGCTGCCCATGCCTCGGACCGGGAGCTGCTTTGTCAACGTGCTGGGCCAGGCTAGGCAGAAATTTCTCTTTTTCTCCTTTAAATAATTTGATCTATTCCATCATTTCCAATCTCTCCCATTTGCCAGCTGTCTGCTAACTCCAGCCTGGAACAGCTGAAGAGCAAATCTTTAATTTTCTTACAAACATACTATTACTCGGTAACGGCTCATCTTTTTAATTTTCCTTGCCTGTCTCTTTCCTCATCAGAGAGCTCGGTGTGCTCCGTGCTGGGAGAAATCCGATCTCCGTCCTGCATCCCGGAGGAGCTCCGGGTGTGCGGACTGGAGGAGGAACACTGCAAATCACTACTGATCTACAACTCAAAGAGAAGTTGCTGGGTGTTGCCTGTGCCAGCGGGCAGCGAGGTGGACACGGAGGGATTCCCTGCGTGCCCATGGCCGCGGTGCCTAGGCTCTGGCTGCTCGCACAGCAGCAGCAGCAGTGGGGGATTGGCCAGGGAATGTGACAGCCGGAATCGTAAGGAGAAGCTGGAGGAGTCTCTGGCAGAGCTCCACGCCCGGGGCAGGACCAGCCCCTCGCAGGGATGCTGCGGTGCCTCCCCGGGCCGTGGTGTCCATGGGAAGGTGCCCCTGAGCGTGGCCGGGGGTCTCAGCACTGTGTCAAGGTGGAGGGGCCTTACTCCTGCTCCCCTTACTCCTTCTCCCACCTCAGCACAGAGCCAGAGAGGCGGAGGGGCTGCTCAGCCTCCTCCCAGCACTGCAGCTCGGTCAGAGGAGGGGGATGTTGGTGCTGGCTGTGGGCAGGGCCACGGCTCCGGCTCCCAGCCCGAGCCAAAGATGGTTACAGAAAAGAGTGGCTCGTGTTGGGGATATTTTTATCCCTCCTGACACCAAAGTGGGTAAGATTTAGCAAAAGGGCATGGAAGAAAAATTCTTTACGTACCGCTTAAGTGAAGGACAGCTGTTTCTGTGAACTTGTTACAAAATTAAATGTCACAACCTGGTGGCTCTTTGCAGCTGGAGATAAAAAAGCCCCACAAAGCTATTGGGAGGGAGCAGGTAAAAAGGGCTGTTTTGGCTGTGGCTGTCCTTTGCTCTTTGCAGACTCCAGCACATAGAGAAGAGGTTTGATTTTGTCAGTGTTTAAATTCAACTGTAGCTGGAAGGAAATATTCTGTTAGTTTGGGATGCTGCTTCCTGCCTTTGTGTCGGTACCAGGCACTGATAAGGCTCCAACCTCAGCTTCAGCCACTGAATCCTACTGCAGGGTCTGCACAGAGAGTTTATTTGTATTAAATTATTTGATTAGTGACAGATGGGTGTATGCAGGTCACGGACAGTCCTCATCTTGTGCATGTAGGTCAGAGAGGGCAGGACAGGAGCAGTCTTGTACCAGGAATTACCATAGAAATCGAGCTTGGGCAGAGGCAGAGGGGCAATCCAGGGCTGCTCATCTCCTTATTGGGCTTTGCATGGCTTCTCCTTCCCAAAGCAACCCTGGGGCATTCAGCAGAGCAGCCCCCCACGGCTGTGCCTCCCTCCCTTTGCATTCCCAGATCCCCACACTGCCCCCAGCCCATCCCTCACGTGTGACTTGGCAGTGCTCCCCTCTCTGGGCAGCCCCCTGGGGAACCCAGGGTTACAAAGAGGGCATTTTTGAAACTTCTCTTAGGTGTTAGTTTAGCCCCATAGATGCTTGGGGCTTTTTTGCCCCCTACAAAGACTCAATTTCACTTAACACCCCTGGAAGGGCTGCATGGGCCCAGACCTGTGAGCAGTGACCTTCAGGCACCAGGACAGGCTCCCACTGGAGCAGCGGCCAGGATGGGATAATCACAGCACCGACAGCGGTGCTGGACAAAAGAAGGAAGCACCTGGAAGGCTGAGAGAGCTCCTCGTGTGCCCAGAGCTCTGCCCAGGTTAGTGCTGCCCAGGGGGATGCCGGGGCTTGGGAGTGGGATTTACACCAAGCTGAGTCAGGACTTTCTCCAGGAATCTTTTGGCTTGAAAGATGATCAAAGGTAGCAGAAGGGCTTTGGCTAACTTGTTACAGCGATGCTAAAAATACAAGATATTTGCCCATTTCGTAAGTGCTGTGAAAATAGCTTTAATGTGGCAATTCATCATTTAAGAGTGTATCAATTAATGCAAACTCCGGTGTATTTATAACTTGTGAACATACTGTACCAGTGAGGAGAAATTGATTCCTTATTTTGAGTGAAGATGTTTGGATGTTATTTTTTTCATGCTGCTGTTTTTACTACAAACATGTGTGGTATTTAGAGCTCCAGGTATTACAGAGGTCAGATTTGAAAACGTGTACATCTTATAGGGGTTTTATATACATGAAAATTTCAGTCTTCTCACCAGCAAATAAAGCTGTAGGTTTATGGGTGTTCTCAGGTCACTGATGTAAGGCTTCTTATTTTTGAATATGAAAGGGAACTACTTGCAAAAAATAGAAAATAGTGCTGAGATTATTAATATCTAAAGGAAAATGCTGATTGACGCAGGACATTTTCAAATCAGACTAATGCTTTAAAGCAGCAGCAGAACTACGAACCTGGCAGAAAAATACATAAGCATTTCTATAGTTGTACCATTTTTCAATCCTAATGAAGAAAAAGAGGCTTCTCTTTATTTCTGTAATGGTATCTAAACTGGTTAGTTGGAATTAGCTCCATCCACATGTGTTTTGTTTAGATTTATAAGCATCAGGTCTAATAGAACCACAATCAATCTGAGTTATGGGGCTCAGTGCTCGCATTACCGAGATTCATGTGCCGGAGTCGGCTCCTAAAGCATCGCAGGGAAAATACCTGGGAAATGCAGATTTCTGGGACTTGAGTGCCCTCTACTGAAACCGTCCCGGCTCCGGCCCTTCGCTGTGGCACCCGCAGCTTGATTGATGGGTTGCTAAATTGAATTGAAGCCTGCGATTCACAGATCCATTATGAAGGATCCCTCCTCTCCGTCCTCCCCGCTCTCACCCCGCGCTCCAACACTCTGGTTAATTGTGGCTCCTGCAGTTCTGCCACGGCAGATTTCCCGGTTTAAATGGCACCTTTAGGGATTCCTCTGGCTGTCACCATCCGGAGCTGTGCTGGCATTGAGGAGCGCCGGGGGCTGGGATGGACACGGCAGAGCGGCAGGGAGAAGCCGGCTTTGCCCGAGGAGTTTGGGTCTGCTCGGTGCCTCTTCCTGGGAGAGGCACGAACTCTGCCAGCATCCAGGGATGCCAGGGATGCCAGGGATGCGGTGACGCTGCCACCCACGCCCCAGCAGCTCCCTCAAAAGCAAACACCATCCATCCATCCATCCGCCTTTGCGCCCGCAAACTCGCTGCGATTTGTGTGACGTTCCGCTCGTTGTGGGGCGGAGGGGAGAGGGGGAATTTTCCCCTTCCTACTCGGCATTCCGTCTGGAAGGGAGGCGGTGCGGGCTGCCCGTGCCTTGCCCGCAGCACCGGCAGGGTTTGGGATGGAGACACCGACAGCTCCGCCGTGGGGCCGGGACACAGGGAACTGCTGCTCCTGCGTTGTGGCGCTAGGAAGCCGATTTGAAAGTGGTTTCCCACTTAAATTTTTGTGAGGTTTATCCTCTAACTAATCCCCGCTGTGGCTGTGTGGCTGCTCCGTCCGGGGCAGGGAGATGTGGGGTTTGTGCAACCTGTGAAAAACCCTTGGAAGAATTGCTGCTGCACTACGCTGCATATATTTGTGTTGGAACATACCGTGGTGTAATAGCTGGTTTGAAATGTATCCAGTTCTGCGGAATATATTATTGTGAAAGTCAGGGGAAGGCGCTGGGAGAAGCCGAGCTCCTGTCAAACCCGGAGAGCGGGGAGGGCTCCGCACTCCCCTCCTTGCCTGGGCTGGCTGCGGGGGCCCGGGGCTGCAGGAGGCTCAGCTCAGAGCCCCGCCCGGGCCCCGTGTGCCTGAGCAGATCAAAAAGCTGCTCCCTGCAGCAGCTGGCACCGCCCGCACCGTGCCAGCCCCACCCGCAGCCGCGGGAGCTGCGACCTGCCCCGTCCTCAGATGCTCGCAGACAGCGGAGCTGGTGCGAGCAGGGACGAGATTTTGTCACGAATGAACATCCCCGGGCTGGCAGGAGATACCAATTGCTTCTTCCTTCCCCTCCCATGGTATTTGCAGCACCGATTCCTTCCACGGCCCCTTTGCAGCCGAGCAGACAAAGGTGAGGTGAGACAGGGGCCGTGCTGGGAGTGCCCGACGCTTCAAACCACGGCCAGAGAGGTTCCCCAGACTTTCCTGCCCGGAGCTGGTGTAGCTGAGGCTAAAGGAGCCTCTTTGTGTGAGACGATAACAAAGGGTGTGAACTCGTTGTTATTTTTAATCAGTCCCGTTGTTATTTTTAATCAACCCCGCTGCAGTCTGCCCTGCCCGGGAGTGCCACTCACGCAGGGTCACAGCCCTGGCACCCACCCAGCACCAGCAGCAGCACCCAGGCCCTGCCACCAGGCACCTCAGACCTTGGAGACCCCTGGCAGGGCACGGGGGGGGGACGTGGGACCCTCGGGTGGCACTGGGAGGTGGGGATGGTTCAGCCACCCTGGCTCCACCCGTGCCAGCTCTTGCACGGACCCCGTGCAGCCAGACACTCACCGGGCACCCCTGGCAGTGCCCCTTTGTTCAAAGGGATCAGCCCCTTCCCTTAAAGGGGCCTTGGGCAGGACCTGGAGAGGGGCTGGTGCTCTGGGAGTCTGGAGCAAACATTCCCAATGCACAGAACCACCCTGGGAAGGTGAACACGGCAGGATGTGCAGACCTTACCTTTTTGGATGGGATGTGGTGGCTGTGAGCAGGGACAGAGCTTTCCTGGCACCTGGGATGTGACAGATCCCCCAGGGCTCACAGAATGGAGCCAGAGCATCCCGGCTGATTGTCAGCCTGGTGCAGCAGCAGCTGAATTTGTGCAATTGCAGCGTGTCAGATGGGCTGAAAAGGGCAACAGGGAGCAAATGACTAAGTAAGACCAGTTAAAATTATTGTCTTTATCACCCACTGTGTTCATATCTGACAGAAGAAGCTGTTTGGGCCAGTTGGTTCCATCAAGGTCTCCTGTTTCTGGGCTGCAGGATGATCTCTTTGAACTAGCTGAGTGAAAATACATATTTGTGTCAGACAGCCTTTGCATGTGTTTTTCATCCTCTTTCTGCAGAGGTAGGAAATCATCTTTTTTTTCTCTTTTTTTTTTTTTTTTTTTTCTCCTTTAAAAAAAAAAAAAAACCCTCTATCTTTAGGATTGGTGGGAGAAGCCATTTGCAACTGATGGGTGTAAATTATGCCTGCTTAGTCAGACAAGAAAATTAGAGGCTGCGGAATTAGCCTCTGCTGGCTATTATCTTTGCATGGAACCAGTTTATAAAGAATCTTGGTCTGCTCCGTGGCGTCCTGCCCGACCCTCACGTGCCTTGTTTGTGACCTGTCAGCCTCAGCCCGTGGCAATTGTGCAGACCCAGCCAGGGCAGCTCCTTTTTCCTCCTGAACAAAGGTACCAACTGGCAGAGCAGAAGGTTGGGCACCTGCCAGTCCGGGAGTGCACGGGGCTCTTTGCTCCCCACTAATGGCTAATTACCCATGCAAAAATTGGGAATGAGTTGTTAATACCTTTTTTTTTTCCTCTTCTACACATTGCAAAGGGCAAGAAAAGATCACGTTATTTCCAATGCCTGCTAAATTCCACATCAGTGGAATTAGGCTGAGAATTAATTTGGCCAGCTGCAACCAGTTGTTTTGTCCAATCCCTGTGAATTCCAGCCTGTTTCCAATCTGCAGCAAATTTCTTGGTTGTTCCAGCACGTTCAGAGGAAGTTTAAATGTTGGGTGAGAAGCTGTGGGTGGATCTGGCTGTACGTGGAAACAAAATCTGGCCTGATGTGAGGGGAAAGAGGATCCCTGCCTCGAGAGGGGAGTGGGGATCTGGAGAGATCCATCCTTCCATGGTAGAGGGTGTTGGGCACAGGAGATGCTGTGGAAACCTGAGGAGGGTTAAATGTGTGGAGGCAAAAATCAGGTACCTGCTGGAGGAAAATGGCCTAACCCTGAGCTGTGCAGGGATCCCAGCTTTGGGCAGGGGTGTGAGAGGGCAGGAGAGGTGCCTGTCCCACCCTGGGGTGACTCAGGGGGCTGGGAATGATCTTTGCACCCCTCTGGCACCTGCCCAGCCAAGCTCTGTGTCCCTACCTGCACCCCCGAGCATCTCCCACAATCTCAACTTCAAACCCATCTCTGTAAGATTGGCAAAGCCCACTTTTCCTGCTGTAAGATTTCCAAAGCCCACTTTTCCTGCTGTAAGATTTGCGAAGCCCTTTTTTCCTGCTGTCCTGCCTGGATAATCCAGAGCAATTCCCGTGCCTGGCCCTGGCTGTGTCCCTCCCTCCTGCTGCAATGGGCAGTGACCATTGCAGCTCTGGTGGGCAGCAGGAATGGGGGTAGAGCAGAAAACCACCCTCAAACTCATCCCTGCTGGGTTTTTCAAGGCTTTTTTGTGGCCCAGCTGTGTCCAGTGACCCCATGGGGCTGGTCTGGCAGTGTGAGAGCCTCTCCATCATCCACCACCCCCAGTTCTTCCCTCCCAGCTCAGACCATGGGATGTGAGGAGCCCCTGGAGCGTGGATTTCCTTGTTTTAATCTGCTGTGAGACTCCTCCTAAACCAGACCATTGTATCAGTTAAATCCCTTTTATCCCCAGTTGCCATTGTCTGGGCACCAGGTTAATTTTGGCACTTTTCAGCTTAGCAAGCAATGAACAGGTTCCCGTTCTTTCCCATGGGAAGGAAATTGAGCAGCACATGGGGATTTTTAGGTTGAAAGGGGAGTGTGGGAGGCTTCCCATGTGTATTACTATTCACAGGAAGAAAGAAATGCTGCTTTTTTTCTCCTTTTATTTTTTAATCTGATGTTTATTTGGCATTTAAATGGAGCTAGGAAAACAGAGAAAATTAATTTCAAGAGATGGAAAACAAACTGGTTTTTAAAAATGTGCTGCACTCGGGTTTTCCTGCCTCTCCCAAGTCACACCAGTGATGCTGTGGATTGACACACTGCCAGGGACAGCTGTTGATGGGACACACCTTCCCCTCCAGCCCTGCCTGGTGCCACCAAGCACCTTGGGCAGCTGCTGCCACCCCCGTGGAGCAGAGCCTGGAGGATGAAGTGCCTCAGGCCAAGCTGAGGGTGGCTTTCTGTGGAGACCATTTCCAGATGGTTCCTTATGGCAGTGCAGCAGATGCAGGGCTCCAAGATCCCCCAGCAGAGGCTCTAGAGGTGCCTCACACAGGACATTTTCTCCTCTTGGCTTTAAATTGGAAGCTAAACCCCCTAATTTAATTTTGCTGCTGTTTCTGTGTGTTGTTTCTGTTTGGTGATGAGGCAGAAGAATGACACGTTTAAGCAGCTCTTAGCACAAGCAAAATGAAGCTGATGTGGCTTTATTTCACACAGTGTACACAAAATCTTCACTGGATTGTATCTGTGCACAGCCCTGCGTGGTGGGAGCGTGACTTGCATATTGAAACTTGGTGTGAAAATCCCTCAGAAAAATAACGAGCCTCTCTTCCTGGTTTATTTCCATAATATTTCCATGGGAGGCATTTGCTTTTTTTCAAATGTAAAGGAAAAACCAGAACTGTGTCCAGTAAGCATCCAACATTTAAAGTATTTGTACACAGAGAAGCACTTTCTGTTGGCTTTTTACAGTATAGAAGCAAAAGGAAATAAAGCATAACTTTGCATAACTATTTTTGGTTTATAAGCATTCCCTGAGGGAACAGAGAGTAAGGTCTTGCCAAAATTATATGTGTTCTGCACAATTTTAATTTTACTTTTTTCTCCCCAAGGCATCTCTTTGTATCCAGGACTCGGCTGGGGGTGTGATGTCTCCTCTGTCCAGGATGGGAGGAGGCTGATGCTGGACTGGGCTGGGTGTGTGTTTTTTAATAAATGAAGGGCAAAATCACACTTAATTGATCCATTAGCACTTCTTTCTACATCCCAGCTAAGACACCAGGGGACTCAGGTGCCTTTATGCATTGACTGGAAGCGAATATATCTCTTTCCAGGAAAGCCATCACAGATCTCAGATAATATTTCAGTGAGCTACAGCCTGAAAGTGGAGGTGAGCAAAATATCCCAGCTCTGCTCTCCTGGGGCTCAGCTGCTTCCCGCGGGCAGACGTGGCCTGGAGAGAGGCAATTACACCCCCTCATGTAGCAGTTTAAAGATCAAGCACAGAGCAGTTTGACTGGAGATTAAATATAAAGATACTCACTTATGAATTGGGAAAAGAGAAGGAAAACCCTCCGAGTAGATTAAAGTCTTGCAGAACTGACTAATAAATCAGAGGCTGGCGGAGCGTGGCCACCTCGTCTGCCACTCTGGAGTGACTGAGGATGAGTTTAATAATTCTTTACACTTCAGAGGCTAAATGAAGAGCAGGCAGAGAGAGAGAGCAGCAGAGCTGCTGGCTGGAGGGGTGGGGAGGGGCTGGGGGGGGGCAGTGGGACCCCCAGGGCTCCCTGTGACATCTCAGGATTTGAGCTTTTATATTTTTCATGTATTTGTAATCCTGGAGTTCTTTAGTGTGTAACTCCAAACTCCATACACAATTCTCCCATTTTCTCTCCCATTTTCTCTCCCCTCTCCCATTCTCTCTCTCTCTCTAGCTTCTGTTCTCCCATTTTGGGCAGACACAGCAATTCCTCTCCAGGCCTGGGGATCAAGGACACCTCACTGCCTCAGGCTGAGAGATGGGAACTAAAGTGAGTTGGGGCAGCAAACTTGGGGTAAATGAGTTCATGACCTGAAGCTGTAATTGGAAGATGAACCCCCAAAATCTGCAAATGGACCAAACTTATAAAAGTGTATAAAAGTGTATAAAGTGTATAAAAGTGTATAAAAGTGTAAAAACCCATGATCACTGTCCATTTTGGGTGTAGCCCCTTGGAGAGGAGGCTTGGTTTGCCCAAAGTGTACCTGAAGGCCCTTCAATAAATAGAACTGCTTTTTATTCTCTTAATTTTGTCTGGTCTCTCTTTTTAGGCAGCCCTGTGATGCAAACAGGCTGCTCTGCACTGGGGACAGGCTTGGGAAGCCCGTGTTACCCTGGTGGGAGAGGGACCCTGTGTAGCAATTTGAACAGCTTAGGCCATAATGTGCTCCAGCCAAACCATCTTTAGTTACTCTTCTCAGAACCCTTTGAATTCTGACAAGGATACTGAGACATAAACAGTGCTAAAATAAGAAAGAAGAAGCTGAGAAACAGAATACCAAGACTGCAAGGACCAGATAAAGGAGGCCCATGAAGCACTGGGCTGTAAGCAGTTTCCTGAAGGGTGCCTGCTGAACCCATGGACAAGATAGAGACATCAATCAAATACTGTGTGATCACATGAACACTAGTCTTAGAATGTATAAATAGAGCTTAATGTAAATAATAAATGCCTGTTGTTGTAGGACACAAAAAAAGATGAGACTCCAAATAGTTCACAAGGCAAAGAGCATAGAAAATCTTTATTGTCTATTTTTTACTACTTTTTATAAGGTGTTCCAATACAGACTTAACAGGATTGGTGAATAGGAGCGACACCTCTCTAATCCCATTGGTTAAACTAAACAGCTAAAATATTTCTTTGAGAACTAGAAAGGCAGAACACCACCTGAAGAAAGATTGTTTTGAGAAAGGATAGTTTTTTGCCACGATTGTTTTGAGAAGGAGCTTTCTTGAGAAATTTTCTCTTGGAAAACAAAGTCAGCAGCTGCTAGCAGGCTAAAATCTCAGACCCAGAAATACCAGGCCCACAAATGCCTTCTGCCTAATCATATTGGTTGGTCATCCAGAAGTCCTGAGCTCCTGCCAGCTTACAAAGCAGGTGCAGTGCCACAGGTAAGAGATCATTTACCCCAGCAGCAGCCTCTTGCTTTTCCAGTGTGTACAATTCTACATTTCCACCCAAGCCTGCAGGGCCAGCAGCCCGAGGGATTGATTGCTGGCTCAGGGAGTGAGCAGCTCTAGGTGAAGTCAAGGGTGATCAGCCTCAGCCAGACACTCAGCTCCCAGGAGATGCTGTGTGCCAAGGGTACCTCTGTCTATAAATTGCTTTGGATGCTTGAATATAGACCTCCTGTAAACCCAGACACTGCTCGTGTCCTCGCTCTGCCATCACGCTCTCAATCACTGTCTGTTGCTCAAGGTCATAAGAGGAGCCCATAGTGATCTAGAATTAAATCAAATTTGTTCAACTCTTTGTATTTTTTGTCGTCTCTTTGCACATAGTTATCCCAGTTCTCCTGAAATGCTTTTCAGAGCTGTGAGGAGCTCCCGGGTCCAGCTCGATGCTGACGCATCAGGCGCCTCCTGAGCAATGTGCAGCCACAACTGGATTATTTCTGCAGGGTGCTCTCACAGTCTGCTCCAAGAGGGAGCACAGTGCTGAGAGCCTCTGGCAAGCAAAGCACTCAGACCCCCATTAAAAACAGCAGAACAAGTTTAATCTCTGGATGGCAGGGAGGTTTGCCTCGTCAGCAGTGTTTGATCCAAGTTTTCAAGGCAAAATTGAAATCATTCTTCACCAGGCTCAACACATTGATCTTTAGAAAAGAGCACTTCTAAATAAGCTCCTTGAGAATGTGTCGCCCTCTTTCTCCTCCAGAGCTACTCCTCTGTGAGAAGGGCAATCCCTGAGGATGCTCCAAAAGCAAGAAGGAGGAAAAGCAGAAATGGCTTCAGGGAATTTCTCTCTCTCTCCTCCCTTCTCCAGCCCACCATTGCCTGCACACATCACATGCTCCAGATCACAAGCCATTAATGAGGAAAAGCACTGATGCTCTTGTTCCCCCTCTCCCAGGAAGGGCTGAGTTCCTTTCCTGAGCAGTTCATCATCTCTGCTGCTTGGGCAGGCCAGGGCAGGGCTGACTGAAGGGATCCTCTGTGGCTGCCAGGGGCACTCACAAAGGGATTGGTTGGGTTCTGCTGCAGGAGCTTTGTCCCACAGCCCCTGTGCTCTCCCTCCCCTTAGGGCCATGGTTTTCCATGTCTCAGTGAGGAATCCCTCATGCTTTTGTAACTTGCAGTGATCTTGTTCATGCTGCTCCTGGCTGAGGCTCCTCTCAGTGCACAGGTGCCTGCAGGCAGCCCCCAGGGCTCTGCTCCTCCTCCCTTACTCACATAAAAATTTACTTTTTCCACCTGGCAAAGCAGCAAGGCCAGGGCCCCACCTCTCACTTTTTTGGCAATTATTGGGAATTACAAAGCACTTAAGCAAAGTCCCATCAGCGCTTCCCCTCTGTCTGGCAGCAGTCCAAGCCACCACCTCTCGTTCTCCAAATCCTCATTTCTTTTTTGTACACCCCAAGGAAACCCAGCCCGTGGGAGGAACATCCCTCGGGGTGCTGCAAATCAGAGGGAATAGAAGGTGTCTTGGGTTGAGAAATGTAACCAAAAATGTATATTCTATTTTCATCTGCTGAAGCTNACCAACAGGGGGTCAGGTTTGCATCCTGACTCTGCCAGTGCTCCTTTGTACTACTTGATTTATCTTGTTTTATTTTTACCTTTCTTGTTGTTTGTTCTCTCTTTATTTAATTGTATTTCTGACTTGGAGTTTCACTGGTTTTGCTTTCAAACCAGTACAGAGGGGATGCATCCTCCTGGCTTTGGGCATGATGGGGATTGGGCTCTGGGGTCTGTGTGCAGGCTCAACTTCCCTCAGTGCTGATCCCATTCCATCCCCTCTCAGGGTTGTTTCAGTCCAGCCTTTGGGGCAGAACGAATGATCCCCTTGCCTTGGGATGAATCAGATGTTTTTAGGAATATTTTCAGTTGAAAGGAGAAGCAGCTAATGTTAGACTTGCTCTAAGCATGAGATTTTCCTGGCAGGGTTGGATATATTTAGGGCATCTGAATGCCAGAGAACCATAAAGCGGTTTTGGGGTTTTTTATCTTCCTCACAAAATGAAACACAACGATCCCTTCCAGCATCTTGTAAATTGCACTTGAAAAATGGTGAAGTTTTCTATTTGGAGACTTAAATTTTTATTTTTAAATTAGCCCCTGGTAAATCTTGAGATGGCTTGAGGCTGAAACAGCTGGGGGAGCATGGGGTTCCCTGCACAGTGTAACTGTGCTGGTGTAACTGGTTTAACTGGTTTAACTGGTGTAATTGGTATAATTGCCACCAAGGTCTGTTGGAGCTGCTGCCACAAACGTGGCCCCTTATGGGATGTGATGGTGCAAGGTGCTGAGCACATCAGATCTGCTCTTCAAGTGCCTTTGACTCCTGTAAGCTGATTCATTAGTGTCAAGTTAAGCATATGTTTAAATGATTTGCAGAATTGAGCCCAGCCAATGTGATTTTCAAATTAGATACATTTCCACGGGTCTTTTTCCTTAGGCTTATTGGATTTTAAACGGGTTTGAAGGGATTCTGTGGCAGTTGCTGTGACCCACTTCACAGCAGAGGCTGCTGAGTCTATCCCACAGCTCTGTGCTGGCTGACAGTGTCTCTCTAAATGCAGACCTGGCCACTTAAATGTAATTTTCCTCTCAGGAAATTTATTTTTCTTAGATGAAGAATAAATAACTAGGGCTGTAAATGGGGCGAATTCACAGGAAAAGCATTTTTTAACAGTGGCAGGCATCAAACCCTTGTTCCACCCTGAAGAAGGAGGACGTTTTCTCTCCCTGCCTCCTCATCTTATGTGGACAAATCTTCCTGAGCAGGGACAGAGCCAGCACTGTGGCTACCAAGCATCTCAGTGGTGAAATGCAGCATTTGATTATGTATTGTTCCAAAATCAATGTATTCCAAATTTCCTATTGATGCAGAAGGGCTGTCTGAGGTTCACTGGGGGTTGGAGGATGTTCATTTTGGGGGAAAATCTCCAATTTATTTTTTTCTCCAAGCAAAGCTGTGTCTGTACCTGAAAGTGGAAATGGCCACGATGCCTTTTTCAGGAGTCTCAGGAGAAGATGCAGCAAAGCCAAAGTGGGAGAGGCTGTTCTGGAACTGTGGCTGGGATGGCTCTGGGGACACTGGGCTCCCCAGTAAGGGGCAAAGGGGCTTTTTGAGCCCAGTCTCCCTGGGTGGTGGGTGCTGAGCCCTGTGGGTGCTCTGAGCCCTGTGGGTGCTCTGAGCCCTGTGGGTGCTCTGAGCCCTGTGGGTGCTCTGAGCCCTGTGGGTGCTCTGCGCCCTGTGGGTGCTCTGAGCCCTGTGGGTGCTCTGAGCCCTGTGGGTGCTCTGAGCCCTGTGGGTGCTCTGAGCCCTGTGGGTGCTCTGAGCCCTGTGGGTGCTGCCTCGTGCAGCCCCTAATTCGTGGTGTCAGGGGCAGCTGCAGTGTGGGAAATGGATTTGCAGAGAATTCCCAAAACCTGACAGAAGGCTCACGTAGTCTTGTACAAACCTTAAGATAAATTGTGCTGGCTTAGAAAGGCCATGGGATAGGACAGACATTGTTGAGAAGGAAATTGAATTAGAAACAAGTTTCAAATGATGATCCTGCAAATATTTAGAAGAAATAGAACTGTGAAAGATGCATTGTACCAAACCCACCTGGGGTATTTTTAGATTATTAGCTTAGAAGCATTAGTAGCATTGTGTGGTAAAAGCTGATAGGCCAAAAACAATTATAATGTAATTAGGAAATAGGTTTGGTTGCTTATTGTGGTGGCATGAATTGTAATATCTGTACTGTCTCACCCTTCACATGAGACTGTGTCTTGGTTTGGAAAGATGGGTTTCCATCAGGGAAAAGTGGAGTTACCCCTGGAATGGAGAATGTTAACCCCCTTCCCTCCAAATTATTACAATTTTGCAATTAGGTGCTTTCAGGCAAAAATATGGGAATATGAGTAACAGTTCTTTACTAGGAATATTAAAAAAANCATGAACAGAAGATCTCCCCGAGGGTGGGCAGTGGTGACAGAGATCACAAACCCTGCCCCGCCTGGTTTAACAGCCGGGCTGGGATCAGAAGGCTCCGCCCTTCTCCCCTGGAGTTACAGGAGAGAAAGGAAAAAGAAACGATCCCCAACTGCTTTCTACAGATGAAATAGAGTACACTTTTTTTTGGTTACATAACTCAAAACAGACTGAAGATGGAATAAAACCTTTAAAACACCTCTCAGGAGTGTCTCTGGGTCAGAAAAGGGTTTTTTTTCCAACATTGGAGAGCAGCCAAAGGCTGCTGGGACAAGCCCCAAGGCAGAGCCTGATCAAACCTGGCTTGCTCAGGGCTTGGCCAGCACTGGAACCTCAGCAGGTATGCCAGGACACAGTGGCAGGAGAATCCCTGGTGGTCCTGGGGACCCTTGAGGAGAAAGGAGCCGTGTAACAATCCCAGAGTGTGGCTCTGGGGAGGCACAGGCAGGAGGGGAAGGAGAACAATGCATTGTTTGGAAATGAAATGAAGTCATCTTTAATGAGGCGCCTCAAAAATAGCTTTGTCACTTTTACTCACAAAGGAAGTCATTGTGGTGAAATTACCTGATCATCTCGTGCTGCTTTCCCACCATGCTGTGCCTCCAGTGGAAAGGGACTCAAAAAGCTCTGGGTTGTTTTTATTTTGTTTTTTTTCCTTGGAAAACCAATGCTGTGTGGGGGTGTGTTTGTAATCAATGGGGACTCGTAGCTAACGCATTCAAAAAGTTTAGGAGCCAGCAACAAACTGAAGGCATTAATAACTGTTGCTTTCAAGTCAATGGGATTGATTAGCAAATTCCCTTTATCTCTGAATGATCATTGTAGAAAAGTGGAAAGCAAACCAATAGTGAGAGATGTACCTGCAAGCAATAACACATGATTGCAGGCTGGGCCGCAGAGCTCGGGCTGGTGACACAACAGATCATTCATAATTGTCAGCCAAATTGCCCAGCTGGTATTGAGCTTTAAAAAATGAACCATAAGAAGAATTTCATATCGATTTTTGTTTCGTTAGAAACAATATAAGGCCGTCTTAAAGAACTGAGAACAGACTGCAATTGATTCTTTTTACTTTTGAGCAAATTCTAGTAGAATTTCATATTGGTTATTAATGCAGGGTTTATGAATGCTTTTCCTCTCTCTTTCCTTCAAATCTCTCCTCCTTCTGTTGCTGGAGGAGAGATTTGAAGGAATGGGATCTGAACTTGGGGAAAATTGGTGCTACAAGACACAAAGTCCATTGAAACTGGATATTTCAGTATCTGTAGAGAAGGGTAAAAAATTAAATCCAGCCCAACACAGAGACTACTTGGCAGGTAGGCAGGATGTGCTGCTGCCAACTCTGAGATTCATTTCTGCTTCTCTGCCAAACACTGGGATTATCACCAGTTCCTCCTCACTGTCCTTCCTCTGCTGTACAGGTACTGTCATTGAGCCATTTATTTATGAAACATTAGGCCTGTACTTGCAAACAGAGAGCTCAGATGTCTAGCTCCTAAATTATCTTAGGGCTTTAAGGTGAAAATACCCTTTCTGTGTTTCTTAGGTGTTGATTTCATGGGGATTTGTGAGTCCTCAGCAGACCAGGGCTCCTTTCCAAGGCAGAGAGGGACATTCCCTCCCCAGCACCTAAAAATTCTGTCACTGCATCCACATGTGGCACTCAGCTCCCCTGCTTTCCTCTGAACAGAGCTGTTTGCTCCTCCATTTCCCCCACTGCAACACCAATAAATCCACAGCCCCTCACCCATGAAGGTCACACATCCATCCTTCCTCCTCAGAGGCACAGCCTCCAAGACCTAATGCTATTTCAGGTCCTTCTTACATGAAAATGAGCTGTAATCACCCTTCACAGGTGAGGTGTTCTGAGGGGATTCTGTGCACACAGATTGCATTAAGCTGGTTCTGTGGAGATGTTCTGTGCTGAGGAGGGGGAGGCCGGGTGGGCTCTGCCCAGGTGGGCTGAGCCAGGTACCTGTGGGTGGGCACTGCCCTTTTCTGAGCTCCCTGCAGAGGCTCAGTGAGGCTGGAGAGCCCAGCCCTGGTGCTTGAGGCAAAGCAAACCAAAGCAATCTGTTAGCTCAGTCACTCTGAAAGGGTTCATGTTTTACCTTTTGAAATATTCCCCTGCTGCCAATGGCAATATGACGTGAAACCAGATATTATTTTTGTTCTCCTGGCATCACCTGGAGGGTGATGTGGTCCTGCTTGAGGGGAGCTATCACCATGAGCCCTACCAGGAAATGAGACTGGGACACAGGTCTGGGTTCACAGAGCATGCAGGGAAGGAAGACCCACTTTATTTACAAAACTCCACTTTTATACATTCCCTATGAGGCCCGTGGATTGGAGGATGGAGTTCCCACCTCCCCACCACATTGGTCAAGGGGGCTGTCACAGTCTTGTTTGTCCCAGCATGGAATGTAAAACAATGGCTGTGTTTGTGGAACAGAGCTGGTGTTTGCATTAAAGGAGCGTGAGAAGGTACAGACTTCTCCTTTAATATGAACACTCAGGCAGCTGGGAAAACTTCATGGTAACAGGGAGCCACTTGCATCTGCCACTGTGCTGGCTACCAGAGACTCTTTTTGGGCCAGGGTGGTCATTACCTGGTGCCACATCCTCAGCCAGTCCTTGGCAGGGAATATCAGATTCCAGATCCAAACAACATCTGTGTGTTTCTGATTTCCAGATGTGCTTCAGCTCATCCCTGCGAGCATCAGCTTCTCCAAGAGCACTGGTTTGTAGGGGCTGGTTATTCACACCCTCCTGTTGATGGTAAAGGTTTTAAACTGCCAAAATGATCCCAGGATCAAAAATTACTCACAAACACGTCGGGGGCTGAAGCTGCTGCAAGCTGGTCAGATTTACATAGATCATATGGCTAAATAATGGGAGTTGGGCAGATTAGTGTGTTATGCCTCTGATGAAATGATCCCTGAATGTGCCACGGCCTCGTGCCAGGGCATTATGAGAGGTGGAAAATCCGTGTTTGCTGCCAGTGACATTCAAGTGGCAATGAAAGCTGTTGCATTTATAGATGCTAAAAACTAAAAAAAAAATGAAGATGCAAGATGCTTATCGTGATCCCAGGAAGAAAAGACATGTCAGGAAAAGAAAAATCTCTGATTTTTATGCATTTGTGCAATATCTTTGGTTCCAGGAAGGGCGTGTGTGAGCTGGAGCAGCTTGTGGGGGGAGCAGGGCTCAGGCCATGGCAGCAGCAATGCTCTGCTCACCAGCTCAGGCTGCTGCAGATGTGCTGATTTTCCCGTGGTTATCGTGGCTCTGGCATCTCCACAAATCCAGAGATGCACGCAGCATCGGTGCAGAAATCTATTAACATAAATTACTGACAAATTCACCTCAAAAGCCAACTCCAGCTCCACGATTAAAAATAGAGACAGAACTTCAAAGGGGCAATAGGCATGATTTATTTTTAAGATAATGTGGATAATTTCAAGTACCAAAGGAAATGCTTATGCTGCTTTCCATAGTGTTCTGAATAATCTGCTGTGTCCAGCTAAGATTAGATAAAAGTCAATGCAGGATCTTTTTTCCCTTCCCACATTAACTATTTGACTTATCTTTATCCAGAGATGAGCTTGCAAAAGTTAACATGCAGGATGCTCTGGGCCCTGCTCTCAGATAAAACTTTTGGGGGGTTTTGTTGTTTGTTTTTTTCCTGCCTGTGCTGCTCCTGGTTGTCCCTGTGTGAGCTCTGGGGGCTGGGAGATGCCTTGGGAATGGTTTGGGTTGGAAGGGACCACAGGGATCATCCAGACACAGGGANCAATTATAAGTTTGGTCCATTTACATATCAGAAATTAATCCTCCAATTACAGCTTCAGGTAATGGAGTCAGATACCCCCAGCTGGCTCCTCCCCATTTCATTTTTGTTTATGATTTTTGGGGCCTGTAGGTGTCCTTGGATCTCAGGCCTGGAGGAATTGTTTTGTCTGACCAAAACATGAAGACAGCAACTAAAACTTCATATGGAGTTCAGAGCTATGCACTAATGCAGTACAGGATGTGAAAAATATAAAGGATAAATTCCTAAGGCATCAATGGGCCCCAGCCATGTCTGTGGTGTGAGGTGGTCACATCCCTGCTGGCCAGGGGCCATCCAGCTCCATCCTCCCTGCCTGTTTCCATCCCAAACTTTTTATTTACTCACACCAGGTGTAAATGAACCTTCCACACAAACATCAGCAGAGCTCATTTGCAGTGTGCCAGGCATCTTTAAAGGTCCATTTTGTTCCATCAGGCTTTTAATTCTTCACAAATTACTCAGGCTCAAACAGGAGTAAAGGCTTCTGTAAAACTGACGGGATCTGGCCTCTCTTTTCCTACACTTAAATCTACTTTTGGTTCTGATATCCTGGCAATATTTCTCATTTTGGGAGCTCCTGGAGCACACTCGTGGTGCTGGTGAGTCTGCTCCCACATCAGCAGCCTCCTCCAGGCCACAGTAACTGCAGAACTTTGGGACAGCACAAACTCATTTCCAAATTTGGCTCCAGTGATGATGAACTGGGCTCTACCTGCACTCTGGTTTTACCCACCAAATTTGTTTTTACCCCATTTGCGTGGTAGAACCCTTCAAAACAAAGCGAAAAGAACTTCCAGGAACAATCCAGGAGCATTCCCTTGTACCCCAGCCTTGCAGGCAAGTCCAGCTCCCCCAGACTGAGCCCTACTCATCCCTCCACTCCTTTTCTTTCCCGTTGTTCATGGCAGCAGAGGGGGGATCGATGCCTTTGGTGTCAGGGCATGACAATATCTGTGCGTCCTGGCCATGATATTGACAGCTCTGCTGCTTTCCTCGTGTCGTCTCCACTTCATTTGTGAAAAGTGCCACAATTATCCCCTGGCAGTCATTTCAGGAACGGCAAACAGCTTGAAAAGAAAGCAGAATGGGTACACCTGATTGAAAGAAAACACTTTAAATATTGAACATTTTTTTCTAAGTGGTTCAATATTTTCAGTTATGTTCAATTTTCTATCTGCTTCAGCACTTAGCATCTGCACAGGCGTTTTGTGTGAGCCTTAACAATGGACATTTTACATCGAGGGCATTTGGAGCAGCAAAAATGAAGAAAGGTTCATCCTCCACACCCTTTCTCACTGCTCTGCATCTCTCTTTCCATGTGCTCCCAGGCAATTACTAAACCCTTATATCTGTCTTTCCCCCCCATCCATGCAGCTCTGCCCAGCCTAATTGTCAGTCTGTCTTTCATTAAGCCAACTGCAGACTTTTGATCTACTCCTTTGGAAGAGCTTTTGTGCTCAGCATTTGAACGAACCAGTCCCCTGTTTACAAGATTTACATCAAAATAAGGTTTCTGGAAAAGAAAATGCAGCTTAGCAAAATAAAAAATTGTGCAAAGCCCCAAGAGAGCTAATTCATCTGCATCTCAGCAATAATAATAATAATAAAAAATAGCATGAGACAGGCTGGCTTGGCAGTGGGGAGCTGCAGGAGGGATGGGGTGTTCTCTGTTTAATTTTTGGGTGCCTGTTGAAACAGCTGCCAGTCTGTAGGATCAAGGTGCTGCATCTCTGTGCCTCTTTTTATTTGGCAAATTTGTCACCCTGATACCAACAACCCCTTGGGCTTTGTGTTCAAAAGCCCTGAGCTGGAGGAAGATCCTCGAGCAGGGGGTTCCCAGCCCTGCTGTGTGATACCTCTGCGCTCTGGGGATGTGTTGAGCTCTGGAGCAGGAAAGTGTTCCCCGTGCCCTTCTTCTACACACACACCCTGTCACTTAGGGAAAAATCAATTTAGGAGCTGACAAAAGCTGAGGAAAAGTGCAGCAGTTAATTAATAGCCCCGTGTCTCGCACAGTTGGCTCCAGCAGCAGAATCCAGCGTCGGAGCTAATTGGGAAGTCAGGCCAGATCGTATCCTACAGAACAAGTTCATGTTAATAAGCAATTTCTGTATTCAAGGGTGGTTTTTATTCAATTTCTAGTACTTTGTTTTGACTAGCAAGTCAAATATTCTTGAAGTATCAAAACAATCTTTGTAGCTGTGTAAAAGGAGCGTGGCCGTGTCATTAAAACCGAGCCCGGCTCGATCTGGATGCTGGCAAAACAACTTCAAAAGTATCCCAGTTCCTCCAGGGGCAGGGAGCTGTGTTCTCCCAGGATGAAAGGATCCCCTGAGAATGGTTTAAAGGCAAGCCTGGTCCCAGGTGCAGGGGAGGCAGCCTGGGGATCCTGCCTGGAAGCAGCCTGAGAAGCTGAGGGGAGATTTTGGGGAGCCTGGAAGTGCTGGGGTGACCCTGAGGTCACCTGGGTGTTGCCTGTGGGAAGGAAAGTGGGAGCAGCAATATTCTATGCAGAGGATTTGGATGTTCTCCTGTTGGATTCCAGAACATCCCTGTGGCCACCCTGGAGGGTTTGGAGACCGGACAGGGGGTCTGGGGTCTGTCCAAGGGGCTCAGAGCCTCACACAGAGCCCAGGAGGACACTGCCTCTGATCCCTGCCATGGCAGTGAATGCCCACAGTGTGTGAAGAATCACAAGCTGAGAGAATTCAAAATAAGCAGTATTNGAGAAGACAAAAACCTGATTACCTCGGGGAACAGCAACCCCGAGGAAAATCTCAGGGAGATACTATCCTGAGATTCTCCCATGTGGAGGGACCCACAGACATCTCTGTAAACAGGGGGAAATTCCTGTTTTCAGAGCATGGAGGTGTTGGGTGCTGGATGCTGTAGAGGACCACAAATGGGAGGAGAAGGGATGGGGGATGTCCTTGGGTGGCAGATACCAGGAAATTCCTGACACCTCACCAGAGCTGGAAGTACAGACAGTGGGAAATGTCAGTCTGCACACACATACTTTCAGTTTTTCTCTATACATCCACTTTTGCTGTTGTTACAAGCAGGAGTGACTGGACTCAGTTTACCTTTTTTTTTATTTTAAGTAAACTTGTGAAAATGGCACTAATAATGAGAAACAAGGAAATTCTGGAGGATTCTATGGAGAGTCCATGTTACATCAATCAAGGCTGTGTCACTCGGGGTTTGAGAGAGCAGCCAACAAGTAGAATAAAAAAAATAATTTTGTATTGGGTTATGGAGATTGGGATTCTCTGCATTCCTTCCTTGTTTTAGTATTTATCCTTGGTTTGCTTTCTGGAGTTCCCTTGGATTTAAGGAAGAACAGGGCTGTTATTTAGTGGCTTTTCTTGTTCTAGCAGAGAATAGGAGTGTCAGACAGGTTAATTCAACAGTCTTGTGGGATGAGACTTTTCACTGAAAAGCTGTTAAGGAATTTGGGCTTAAATTTCCTCATCTGGCAGGATTCCTGTATCCTTACAGAGCCCAGCAGATACCTGTGGGATCCCTCTCCCACACCAATGCAGACAAATCTGTTTTTAATTTGGGGCTGAGGCATTAAAAGGAGGTGAGGATGCAGAGTATTACAGGTTAACACAACCTTTGTTTTCGAGGCAGTGCAGCAAAACCCCAGAGGTGTGAGAAGTCAATGCAGAATCTCCATTTCCCCCCAGTATTTGTCTTGCCACTGTAAAACCTTGTTCCCATCAGCCACGAGCAGTTGTGCAGCTCTGCCAGAAGGTCACTGTGCAGTGAATGTGCAGCACAAACTATTTCTGCATATTAACAACAAAAAAAAAGGAAGAAAAAAAAAAGAAAAAAAATGAGAGAGATTTTTCTTTTTGCATACAATTTTTAAGAAGCAGAGCGCAAAGAGCCATAAAGTTTCCTTTTATAGATGGAGGAGACAGCAGCGGAATGCGCTAAAGCGAGCGAGGAAAACCCAAGGTGACACATAATTTTAGTGATAATAAGCAGTGGCAAAACTCCTCTTGTTAAAGACCTAAGGCAAAACCGTGCAGCGTGTGTGAATCCTGGAGCTGAGAACCACAGGGAGCACAGGCAGACGGGGTAAGACACCTTGAGCAGGATTCAAAGAGCCAGGCTTTAATTTTAGGGATGAAGAATTTGAGTGTCTGTGCTGAGCAATGAATGGATAATGCCTGTCACAGTGGGATGAGCTGTTCTGCTCCTCAGGTTCACACTGTGGGAGTTGTCTGGGTAAGGTGAGGCTGCTGCTGAGGCTGCAGCCCCTGGCATGAGGCTCTCCTGACCCCTGAGCATCCCTGCTTCTCTCAGCTTGTGGGAGCCATCAGAGGCAATTTCCAGCTTTGGAAAGGCTGGGAGGGAGCTGCTGGCTGGGACTGCAGCACTGAAGGGCTGCAGTGCTCTTTAGCTGCTGATTTTAGGGTCCAGACAGAGACAGGTCTTGAGGGGCCAGTCCAGCCAAATTATCCTCCAGGCTTCTGCAGACAGGACCTGCCACCTCTCATCCTCAGACCTTGCAGCCTGTGGATTAGGGGAGAAGCTGGGCCAAAATTGGAGCTGACAGGTAGAAGGCATTCAGAGTGAAGTGTTTTCTTTAGCAGGTCTGTGTCCCACCCCAGCCTCGTTTCACAGAAATGCCCACTGAAACTCTCCAGGTGCAGAGTGAGAAGAGACAGAATTTCTTTGCTTTTACAGGTTTAGGGGTGAAGCACCATAATCCCCACCCTGTGCTCAGCTCCAGGGCACAGGGGTGGAGAATCTGGGGGTCTGTTGAATCCCCCCTGCTCCAAACACCTCAGTCTGCTGGGAGCACAGAGCCCTGCTTGATTCTTGCTGAAATCCTCACCAGTTTCCCTTCCCTCACTGTGAATTCTCCTGCCTGAACCTTTCCAGAGGGGCTCCTCAGGCAGGGCTCTGTGCAGATGCTGATTCCTGGTGGCAGCTCTGGCTGCAGATAATTGCCCAACACCTGCCTTGGCACCACTTTCTAGAGGAGAATTAATAAAACCTAATAAGGCACTTAGAGAGCCCTGCAGCTCCTCGAAGGAGGAATACAGCAGGATATGCAGTGTCTGCTCCTCCCAGGGCTCCCACCTGGGTGCTGTCCCCAGCCTGAGCTGTTCCTCTGGCCCTTCTGGAGCTGCTGTGGGAGCAGGGGTGGTCACAGCTGTGTTTGCCAGAGAGCTCCAGGTGTGTTTGTTAATGTAGGATCCACCAGCTTGATGGAAAATAAACCTAAAACCCCCTTGTGGCTGCTGCGTGGGGAGAAATTTTCAGTTTTAGCATCTCTGTGCCCATTCTCTCATCTCTGTCGAGTGGTCCTCAGTGCAGAATGTTGTGCTGAGGCTTTGGGTGGTGATTCCAAACCTGGAATTTATTTCTGCCTTTTCTCTGGTGCATCAGTGCACAGCATCTCGCAGTGCCCTTCAGCAGAGCAGGGAGATGTTGCTGAGCCTGTAATAACTCACCTGCACAGAAATCAGCATCTCTAATGTGTGAAATGGGTACTTGAGCACCAAACAGCTGCTCCAGGTTTGGAGAGAGCTCTGTGTGAGGCTGCTGAGGGTGCACAGAGGGGGAGAGGGGCAGTGCTCAGCCCTCAGCCCCATCACAGCCACCCTGGTTCAGCTCCGTGGCTGCAGAGAAACTGGGGGTGGTGCCTTGGGGTGGCTCCCTAGGACAGAGGCTGGACAAGATAAAGAGAATAAAATGGGGATTTATTAAAGGCCTTCAATAGATGCACCTTGGGCAGTGCAAAATCTTTCCAGAGGCTACACCCAGGGTGGATCATGGTCACGGGTTTTTCAGACAGATATAAATTTGGGTTCTTTCTACATAAGGGGTTAAAACTCCAATTACAGCTTCAGGTAATGAAGTCACATTCCCCCAGTTTGTTCCTCCCCATTTCACTTTTCTTTATAATTTTCAGGGCTAAGCAGTGAGGTGTCCTTGGATCCCAGGCCTGGAGGGATTTTTTGTCTGACCAAAATGTGAAGACAGTAACTAAAACACTCTGTATGGAGTTTAGAATTACACACTAATGCAGCACAGGATTTTAGAAATATAAAGGCTAAAATCCCAAGGCATCAGTGACACTCTCCATTGCTCAGAGCAGTCTCCAGCTGGCAGTGAAGCTCTTGTGTTCACCTCCCAGGAGCTGTGTCCATGCCCAGGAGCATTTTGGACACTGTCACAGCCCCCTGAGGCTGCAGCTGGACCTGGCTCCTTCTGGGGGGCAGAAATGGATGGGGCAGCAGGGCAGGACCTGAAACTTCCCAAAGGGAAGCGTCTCCTTCCCTTCTGCACCTGGCAGGGGAAAGGATCTGGGCTGGCTGGGCTGGCAGCTCCTGCCTGGAGCTTCCCTGCAGGAGGGAACAGGACAATGAGATCAATTCCTCCCAAATCCATTCCTGCTCCTCTGCCTCATCCAGCTGGATCAAAGCAAGGCTGCCTGGCCCACACCATGGACAGGAATTTCTGAATTTCAGCTGCTTTATAGCCAGCCTGTGAAAGGAAGTAGAAGGCAGCAAGAAGGGGCATCCTGCTGACCAGCAGCTGCAGAGCCAGCCTCTACCTGCCTGCAAGGACCTGGGTATAAATAGCCGTGGAGCTGAGGGGATGAGCTGGTTATACAATGAACCTCAGCACTCCCAGAGCCAAAAATACCTGCAGGAATGATGGGCAGTTTGAATGACACTCACAGAACGCCGCTAATGGCAAAAAATTGCTGCCACTTTGAGCAGTCCCTGTCCCCGAGCGACTCAACCTGTCCTGCCTGAGCTCCCTCCCTGAGCCCCAGCACTGCACTCTGCATTCCCTGCACAATTCTGCCCCAGGAGGGACAGGGAGCAGCACAGAAAAAGGTTCCAGAGTTTCGTGGCATCCTCAGCCCCGAGGCTCAGGTTTCAGGTCAATGTTATTTTCCTTTTCCATTTTGCAGAATGACAGGAGGACTGATTGTGCTCACCTTGGCAAGGCAGCGAATCCTCCCTTTGTTGCTGGATAATAAGGGACGATAATTCTCAGAGAGTGAGCAGGAGACAGAGTTTTTGTGAAATGCTCCCATTTTGTATATAAACCTGTCTCTATTTTTCAATCCTAAATGGCCCTTGAATTGAAATCCCAGTGTCAGAGCTGTCTCCATTCAGTGTGAGAGCTGCAAAGAAAATGAAACTGTCCCGAGCTGCTCAGCCTCTGGAGAGGGGATGTGTTTCTCAGTGGATGTCTGTAACTCTGTCTTCCTGTGAAAATGCAACGATTTTATGTTTATGATGTTGGGACAAAGGGTATTGAGCTTTTCCTCTGCCTCCATCCCTGCCCTGGGTGGCTTTGGGCACTGTCTGTGTTACCTGTAACTCCTGTGAGAGCAGTGTCCACTCCCCTGCCAGGGTCCTGGGTTGTTATTTTCTTTTTATCTGGGGTTCTTCTGGGGTTTTTATCCTCTTTTCTTCTGTCAGAGCCAGGATGAAATCACGAAGTGTTCATGTTCAGACTCACATGTTTATTAGTTACTATTTAAAGTACAGTCTCACAAGCTGTGAGTTCTGGCTAACAAGGTGACAAATGGCTCCGTCTCTACCTCTTTCCAAGGTCTTTTAAGCACTAATTATCCAATAATGAGAGGACACCTATATTATTTTTACTTTTAACCAAATAATCAACCACCCAAGGCCCGCAATGCAGACCCATTCACCCAATTACAAAAAAACACCCAAACCTGTGAAGAAGAAGGTGAAAGAAGAGGAACTTGGTCTATGCCCTAAATCCTCCATTCTGCTTTATATATATTAGTACATACTAAACCCTTAAAATCTAAGTTTTTAAGCCGTGGGTGCAGAGAGGGAACCTGCCTGTGGGTGGGTAAGTGCAGCCCCTGCAGCTGGATGGCCCTGGGCAGAAATTGGGCTGTTCCTCCTCTCTCTTCACTTGGATCCCGGCTCCCCCTGGCTTTTTCTTGGCTGTGGGAGCTGAGATTCAAGCACCACCTCGGGAATGGGTTGTTCAGTGAGGTGTGGGCAGCAGGTTCTCCTGACTCTGGCAGGGGTCTTGGGGTTGGGGTCTGGGTGGCACCACAGGGCTGAGCTGTGCTAAAAACAAACAGTGAAATTCCAGTGCTCCTTTCCAATGCAGACTCTGGGAGTGTTCTCCAAAAATCCTAACTGGAAAGTGAGGATGGAAATTTCCATCTGTCTCACAAGGAGTGAGTGCCCAGTTAGAACTGCCTTCCTGAAACTCCACCCTGTGGGATTTCAATATTCAGTTTATTTTCCTCTGTGTGGAGCAGTGAAATGCTCCTTTGGTCGTGCCTGTACCTCTGGCTGAGAAAAAAACCAGCACCGTGTCCCTGCCTGCTCCCAGCCTTTGGATCCTCTAGACATCTATTAGTAGCTGCATGACTCAATTGTATGAGTTGTTGCATGAAATTACACGGTGCTACTCAAAAAGAATGTTAATTTCGTTTTCCTACAACTGTGTTCAACTTAATTTTTAATCAGATCTGACAGCAAAAATTTAAATCAAGTGCTGCATCTTGCCTCTGAGAGGGCCGAGTACATCCTGAACGTACCAAAGGACAGGATGCAACAGAGATACTCACTGGGTGTGGGCTGCCTGCTGTGTGGGAGGCAGAAATTCTCCCTTTTCTCCCACCAGGCTGGAGGGAGGAGCAGCTGTGAGAGCTCTGGGGTTGGGGAGGCAGAACCAGGGGCTCAGGGCTGTGTCAGACCCCACTGGGCACAGCAGCTCTGGCAGGGGCTGGTGGCAGAGTAGAAAAAAAGCAAAAGCAGATCAGAAACCAGGCTTCAATCTTTGTGGTTTTCTCTGTAATCTGAACAGTGCTGCAGGCCAGGGAGGAGGAACCAAAAGCAATTTGAGGTGGCAGGGAGTTCTCTGGGCAGGTTCAGCATCACTGAGCTGCTCCAGGTGCAAGAGAATCTCCCAAAAGGAGCCAGGGAGCAGCTCAGGGCTCCCTGCCCTGCATGCAGGAGATCAGGGGCTGGACATAAAGAATGACTGAATGATCAGGAAAGCTTGGCTAATTAAATAAAAAATAAAACACTAAATCCCCAGCAAGCCAGTGGCCTGTTAATCAGAGTAATATTCCGGGGGAAATTCAGGGAGATGTGCAAGACCTTAAAAATCCTGGCAGAAACATTACACTGCTCTTCCTTTCCTTTTTTGTTGAGATAATGGCATTTAAAATATGTTAACCTGCTGAAAATACCAATGTCCTGCTGGGTGGGAAGGGGCAAATGTGGCCTCGTGCTCTGGGTTTCTGTCTTTGTTCCATCAGCAGGCAGGAAAGGGTTTTCCCTCTCTGGAAGCAGCCTGCATCACTGCGTGTCTTCTAATAGAAAAAGCAAGATCTGTATAAATTCATAATGGCTGCAGTAATCTTTCTTCTTCGTGAAAAGCTGGTATTAATCAGGAGTGTCACAAACTATGAATTTTATTGTGGTGATATTCATTATGTGTGATGTACAGAGGGAAAACGTGATGCAGAAAGTGCAATGAATTGCATTTGTTGCAATGACTAGAGCTAAGTGGAAATAAATTAAGCGTGATGTGTTTTAGGAGGTTCTGTGTTCTGTAGCAGGTATAAAAAACTGCCCAAAAATGTTGATACAGAAAAGATTTCTAAGGTGTAAACAGAGCTACAAACACTGCAAAAGGAAAATAAATTCATTTTGATGCACACAGACATATCCTTTGCTGTGCACTTAACAGAGGGCTGCAGAAAGCAAATATTCTTTCTATTCTAGAAATTTCCAGAACCAGGATAATTGCTACCTGTGGTTGCTGTGGGAACCAGAACTTTCTGATTCCAGATTTTAAGAGCATGAAGCCTCAGCCAAATGTGCCATGTCAGGGTAACTGCTGCCACATTAAAAAAAAAAAAAAATCAGGCAATTGGTGGTTAACATAAACATGCTGGGAAAGGAGGATTTTGTCAGATTACAGACTTGGCTGGTGTTTTTCATCTGGAGAAAAGGGGGTTGGCAGCTGGATGGAGCCCAGGTTTTGCTCAAAAGCAGAGCTGTTTGACCCCAAATTGCCTTTTCAGTCCTAGAAGGAGGGAGAGGAGCCAGGGGCAGCTCTGAGGAGGAGCAGATCCCTCCAGAGGAGCAGAGGCACCCCCAGCCCAGCCCTTGGAGCCCTCTGGGGGTTCAGAGAGCCCCTGGTGCAGCTCAGGGCTCAGTGATGCTCCAGGGCTTCTGAAGGCACCTGAGGCCAGGAGGGATTTTATAATTCCACTGGAAGAATTTAACCAGGATAAAAGAGCTCCCTGCTTAATAATCCATGCCTGGCACAGGGTGGTTTTCCATGTGTGTGAGGATTGCTGGGCACAGCCAGGATCCCCCTGGGCTCTGGGTGCCACCAGCCCTGCCAGCCCTTCCTGGCACCCTGGGGACACGGCTCTGGGCCACCACAACTGTCACCATGGGTTTTTCCTAGCTGGCTCTGCATTTCATATTAAGCAGAAGGTTTGTACCTTCTCACGCTCTTTTCATGTAAACATCAGCCATGTTCTATAAATGTAGATTTTGTTTTGTTTTGTAGATTTTGTTTTCACATTCCATGCTGGGACAAACAAGACTGTGACAGTCCCCTGGACCAATGTGGGTGAGAGGTGGGATGACCACCCTCCAGTCCATGGTCACATTATTACAGGTATATTAGAGATAAAATAAACAAAAGGCAGGGAGTCTCCTGCTCTCCTGCCCTGCTGCTCAGGACCCAGGTCTCTGTCTCCTGACTGTCCTTATCTGGCCTCGGCCCGCGGTGATAACACAACCCCCCCTCTGCCCCCAGTGTCACCACAACCCCACCTCTGCCCCCAGTGTCACCACAACCCCACCTCTGCCCCCAGACTCACCACAACCACACTTCTGCCCCCAGTGTCACCGCAACCACACCTCTGCCCCCACCCAGAGTCACCACAACCAAACCTCTGCCCTCAGTGTCACCACAATCACACCTCTGCCCCCAGTGTCACCACAAATGCACCTCTGCCCCCAGTGTCACCAC
>VXBR01003136.1:117276-131341 GCA_013400215.1 Cisticola juncidis | reverse complement strand
GGGGCTGAGCTCGCCCAACCCTTCCCACCGGGATGTGAATCCCTGGGGATCACTGGCAGGAGCTGTGGTGAGGGGTGAGCCATGTTTGATGCCATTTTGGGTTACCTGAAAACAGGGGCCA
Organism: Cisticola juncidis; assembly: GCA_013400215.1. NCBI lineage: Eukaryota > Metazoa > Chordata > Aves > Passeriformes > Cisticolidae > Cisticola > Cisticola juncidis. Next base: position 131,220 of record VXBR01003136.1, on the reverse strand, counting down.
GACAAAATTAGGGGAATAAAAAGCAGTTCTATTTATTGAAGGGCTTCAGGTGCATTTCAGGCAGATAAACCCCCCAGGAGTTACACCCCAAAAATGGACAACGAGTCACAGGTTTTCACAGTTTTATAAGTTTGGTCCATTTGCAGATTTTGGGGTTCATCTTCCAATTCCAGCTTCAGGTCATGAACTCATTTACCCCCAGTTTGCTCCCCAAACTCACTTTAGTTCCCATCTCTCAGGCCTGAGGCAGTGAGGTGTCCTTGATCCCCAGGCCTGCAGAGGAATTGCTGTGGCTGCCCAAAATGGGGAAGCAGCAGCTCCCACTGTGTGTGGGGTTTGGAGTTACACACCAAAGAACTGCAGGGTTACAAATATATAAAAAATATAAAAGCAAAAATCCTGAGGGATCAGTGCCAGGATGGGAGTGAGGATCAGGACTGCCCAGGAGGGTGTGGGGATGGACAGGCTCCCTCTGAGGCTCTCTGGGGCTGCCCAGCATTCGCTGCCGTGTGTTCCCTCCCACCTGCTCGTGTTTTGTAAACACTGAGAAGCAATATTTAAGCAATATTTAGTTGTTTAAATGAAACAGACTCCTGATTTGAGACTAATCACTGGTAGTGGGTGGCTGGAGCCTCCAGAGCTGGTGCTGGGTGTTTGCTGTTCCCAAAGGACTTTGGCACATTCCCTTCACTGAAACCACACAGCCCCAGAAGCTTCATATGAATTTTCTCTGCTGTTCACTGCTGCTCCCTTGCAGTTCCTGCTGTCCTGAGGGCACCGTGACCTCTGGCTAAATGTGGGGTGCCAGCCCCATGGTCAGTGTTATAAATGCCAATCCAATTTTCCAGTTGAAAATATGATTTGGTTTATTAAAAATCAAATTACAGAATTTTGGTAAAAGCAACAAGAGGAGTTACAGTGACAATAACCCAGGATTGTCAAGGATGAACAGAAAGCAGCCTCTGTGGCACTGCAGTCCCCCAAAAGTTCACAAATTGGCCCCATTTGGGGTCCAGGTTTTATACAGTTTATTTTGCCCCTGGCATAAGATTTCCCCACAGTTCTTTGTTTCATTGGAATAATTATTCAAATATTCAAATGCATCGCTGTCCTTGGTCTGATGAATGGGATCTTCTATGGGAGGGAGAAGTGTCAATTTTGGTCCTCTGGTGAGTGAATGGGAGCCAAAATTTCCAAAATTTCTGAATGGACAGGTGTTCTCCTCCTGTGATCGGTGTGATGATGTTGCCTTGATGTTTCTGCTGCCCATGAGAGGAGAACTGATCCCTTATCTTAATGTGTCCTCCTTTCTGATGCCAATTTCATCATCTCCAGTTCCCCACATTTCATTGTGTCCTCCTAAATGGTGGTCTCTGGGTGGTGCCTGCCTTGGAATTCCTCAATTCCATGGCTGGAATTTCGGTTATATTCTACATGACATATCACATTTACCAAATCATGATTTTAACATATTATAATCCATAAAAACACGAATTAATCCATAAAAACACGAATTATCCCCCTACATTTGTCACAGCACTGGGGCAGGGGGTGCTGGGGCTCCTGGGGGGTGCAGGGGGTGTAGGTGAGCCCTGCTCACCTGGCTGGCCCCAACCTCCCTGGCAGAGCTGCAGCCCAAATCCTGTCCCCATCAGAGCTAATCAGCATCAGGAGAGCTAATGGGGAGCTCAAAACCTATTTAAAAGCTACATTTACCACTTGGCTGGTTCCATTAGGTCGTGTAATAACCAGGTGTCACATTTCCTCTGCAAATGCCGATTTTAATGCTTTGCTGCCCTGCTGGGCTCAACCTGTGACTGGATCCTCCCTCTGTCCCCCTCCTGCCAGGGGCCAGGAGGGGAGGGGACCCTGGGGTGGCTGCAGGGGTCACAGGGGTGGCACAGGGTGGCACAGGGTGCTGCAGAGCTGGGGATGGTTTTCAGGAGCTGAGCTGGGTGTGATGCTGCCAGACCTGAGTCCTGACAGCCCCGGGGAAGGTTCTGAAGCCTCTCAGGTTTCCAAGGCTTTATTGAAAGCCCTTTAACAAATAGAACTGGTCCAGGTGCTGATGGCCTCAGCTCCCCGTGGCAAAGGCTTCCCTGGAAGGGAGCAGCCCCTCGGGGATCTCTGAGATCTGAGCACATTCGGTTTTAATTCTCTGTGCAGCCTCCCTAACACTGAATTATGCATGATCTCCTGGGAGCAGGAATGGCTTTAAGCTCTCTGCATTCGTTGTTTTGGGGTTTTTTTTGACACCTGTCCCCACCTTGCCCCCACTGTGACAGTCAGACTGTGGCTCCCTGCCTGCTCTGCCACCCCAGCAGGGACAGGGACGTGGCTTGGTGTCCCCAGGCAGTGCTGCCCTTCCCATCAGAGCCCCAGGGTGTCTCTTGGAATCACTTGGAACAACAAATCCCTATTTTTGCAGTAATTCTTGGTTCAGGGCAGATATTTTTGTAAGGATTCAGGTGCTTAGTGAAAAGTAAATATCACTGGTGCTGCTCACCTGGCTTCCCACTGGGGCTGTGTCAGGAGCAGCTTCACACAAGGAACAACACAGATGCCAAACAAGCTCTGCTGTGGGGTTGGAATAGGCCCTGCAATGCTAAAGTGAAATTTTTAAGTCCCAGGCAGAGCTTCCAGAGTGCTGGATTTCTCCCAAGGTGAGAACAATGTTTTTTCATCAAACCAAATGCTGTGCACATAACTCTTTGAGCTTCGCCTCTTCCCTGTATTTATGAAGCTGGAATTCCTTTCCCAGCTTCTGCTTTTCTTCTGTTTTCCTTTCCCTCTGGGCCCTGAAATCTCTCAGATCTCTGCTTGTCTTAGCAAGTGTATCCAGAATTAGAGGAAAACCTTATCTTCAGGCCTTGCTGATACTTTCAATTCTTGGTACACGAGTGCCAGAAAAACGCCCGTGAGTTTGCAGCCTGCACTCGAGCTGTCTTACAGGGATCTGAAATTCCTGGGAGTTCTGAAGCTCCTTTCTAGGAGTCTCTGAGTCAAGCATCAAAGATCTGTTGTCATTTTTTACTCTCCTGTTTGCGTTGTGCTCTGGTATGTGCTACCCGTGGCGGTTTTTATCTGTAGCTACAGTTTTACAAGAAGGAGATTAAGGATGTAATTGCTTTCTTTGATTCTTAACAAGATCAAACAGAATGACAGAAACACCAGGGAAAGGTCTGGTGAGCTGCTCAGCTCTGGGAGCAGAGTGAGCCTGCCTGGAGCAGCTGAAGGGCTCGGGGGATGCTCTGCTGGAAAGGAGAGGCTGCAGCCCCAGGAAATGCTGCTCAAACACCAGTTTGGTCAGGGTAGGGTTTCTTTCCCAAGTTCTTTTGGTGGGTCAGAGATTGCACGTGTGTCACCAGGAGTTTTTTCAGTTTTCTGAGCATTCATGTTAAAGCAGAAGTTTTCAGAGCGTGGGATTGCTGGACATGGCTCCTCTGGGGAGGGACAGGTAGGAGCATTGAGGGTACCACTGAGGATAAAAATGTAATTTAGCATTTGGGGTTTTAGAAAAAAATCTCTTTTGGGTCACTTTAAGGGTGCTTTGTGGTATGTGCTGGCAAATAGTATGAGAATCCTGCAGGAATGCAACCAAAATATCATATCTGGCACACCCTAAACTCAGATATTCAAATAAACACAAGGGGAGGAGTATGAGGAATGGATGTAGCAGGAAACGTTCTGGGTGCAGGTGCAGGCATAAAGGGAAGGGAAGTCACAGGATTTTGTTTTCCTCTTTGAATTTTCCTTTGCTCCTCTGAGGTATGGGAGTGATAAGTCTTTGAGAAAGAAAAACCTTCCTCTCGGTGACCTTATGGATTTAAGATCTATTTCTAAACCAAATTTTCATAAAAAACCTGCCACACACAATCTCCAGATTAAACCTCATTTTATTTTCAGACAGACATGACCTTTCCCAGCTTTGGATATTAAATATCACAAAACCTGCTGCAATTTAAGCCGGGGATTTTACATTCAAATAAATGTAACTTAAAAGCAAAAGTAACTTCTCTGCAGAGCACAGGGGACCACGGGGCCAGGAGGGAGAAGCCCTTCCCCCTCTCCCGAGGAGGCTCTCACAGTCCATGCCCTGTAGAGAGCTCTGCTCCCTCCCCAGCCCCTGGGGGAGCCTCCTTAGCTTGAAAAAAGCAATTTTCTCTGCTGTCACTCCCTATGGACACTGTTGGGAAGGGGAGAAGGCATTCAGGGAACCCTTCCCAAAATCCAGGACATCCCTGTGGCCACCCTGGAGGGTTTGGAGACCGGACAGGGGGTCTGGGGTCTGTCCAAGGGGCTCAGAGCCTCACACAGAGCCCAGGAGGACACTGCCTCTGATCCCTGCCATGGCACTGAATGCCCACAGTGTATGAAGAATCACAAGCTGAGAGAATTCAAAATAAGCAGTATTTAGTTTATCATAGAATGTGAATGTAGAATTTAGGATTTTTAGTATCTGGGGCTGAAGAGACAAGCTGGAGGAATTGGGGAGTGGCCCCTGTGCTCCTTGTTCTTGCTCTCGTCCCCCATCTTTGGCTGAGTTGGATTTTAGAGATTGGTTTAGAGTAGAAATGCCATGTTAGCATAGGCAGTGGGCATTGGTACAATTCTGTCAATCAAAAGTGCATTTTGGACGGTGGTTGGGTCAGGGGTGCTGTACATGAGGTGTGGGGCTCTCTGAGCCGCCCAGTCCCCACGTGTCCTGCTCTGCTGGGGACGCCCTGCAGAGCTGGGACAGAACTGAGAGAATGAAGAATAAACAACCTTGGAAACACGGACTGGGGACTCAGCCTGTCTGCTCTGGCTCTGGTGTGGTATCTTTTGGGCAAGAAAAGCTCAAAAACCCTCCACACCTCAGGGAACAGCAACCCCGAGGAGAATCTCAGGGAAAAGCAACCCTGAGACTTCCCAGTGCTGCTGGGGTGGGCAGTGCCATCCCTGGGATCACAGTGGCACCAGCACAGAGCCTGCAGGGACAGCAGCCACTGGTGATGGGCTTTGCAAAGACGGAAGAGCAAACACCTCCTGGTGTGAGGACGCTGGGTTTGCTGTGCTCATCCTCACCAAAAGCTGCCTCATTATCGGGGGAATATGCACCAACATCAGCAGATTCTGTCTCTCCCTGCTGGAGAGCATGTTCTCAGCTGTAAACCAAAGTTTGGCTCATTTGCAAAAAACTTTAGACTTCTGCGGGTTTTTTCCATCCTCCCCTTTCAACTGGGAACGCTGTTGAGGTAGCAAATGCTTTGTGACAACAAATCAATGTTGTTCTCTGTAAGAGAATTAACTTGACTGGCTCAGCGGCAGCTCTGCTCCTTGGTCACTGTCAGTGTCTGAGCTCTGGGGTGAAAGGAGGGATCTGAGCTCGTTAGCACCTCCTGAACTGGACCAGAGTCATCATCAGGGGGAGGGAAAAGCCTCCAGAGGAAAGGGGAATTTGGATGGGCATGAATGTTGAACAAAGGAAATGGTGCTGGCCAAGGCTGGGGTGAAGTGAATAATCTTGGTTTGAGCTGGGAGGGTAATTCTGGAAGCTTTCCCATGGCTTTGCTCTCTCTGTAGCTTGGTGGGGTTTTGTTTGTTTGTTTGTTTGTTTGGGGGTTTTTGTTTGTTTGTTTGTTTTTTAAGGGTTTTGGGTTTTTTGGGTTTTTTTTTTTTTGGTTGTTTTTTTTTGGTGGATTTTTTTTGTTTGTTTGTTTTTTGGTGTTTTGTTGTTGTTGTTGTTGTTTGGTTTTTTGTTTTATTTTTTTTGGTCTTGCACTTGAAATTTCATGAGGATTACATGGCTCCTCTGATTTCCAGCATTCCTAGACCCTAAATATCTCTCCAAAGAGGAGCTGTTGCACTTGTGCCATAGGTGCAGAGTTACATCCTCAGGAAAAGGAGGTGGAAAGAAACCCCTGCTGTGACAGAGCTGGGGACAGAGGGCTCATGGCAGGGAACACACAGCACACGTGGTGCTGCCATGGGTCCCTGCTGTGGGGTAAAGGCACCTCAAAGTGAGGGCTGTGCAGGGCCAAGGCTGAGGGAAGGGGCTGGGTGAGGAGTGGGGAAGGTGGGGACTGCTCCTTGTGCAGGGAGCAGCAGGAGGGAGGGAGATGAAAGGTTGAAAAGGGGATGTGGAGCATCAAATGGAATATTTGCACCCAGGAGGCTCCGTGCTGTGCTGTGTGCAGGTGGGGAGGAGCAGCCAGCCAGGCTCTGGTGGGATGTGCTGGAGAATGAGGGAGGGAAGGAGGAGTGGAGCACCCACACCCCTGCAAACCCCTGGCACTGCAGCAGAGCCTGCAAGGATTGGATCCCTGGCTCCTTTGGACCATCTTCCCATTGATCCAGCCCTGAACTGGGGTCGCTGTCTGGGGGTTGACACGATGCTGCTCATGCCTGCCCCATCCCACCCACAAGGCCTGACACATCTCCCTGCCTCCAGCAGTGAAAATCTGATTTACTGGGGGGATTCTGGCAGAAAGGGCGGTGCTCAAACCCCACACTGCTCCTGAAGGCCACCCTGCCAGCTCCCTGCCCACCTTCCCTCTTTCCACAGCTTTGGGGGGACAAGCTCTGAGCAAACCAAAGCCCCCAGAAATCCAGGAGACCCCCGAATTTCCCAGCACATCTATCCAGGCCACACACACGGGTTGCCATGGAGATGTGAGCGCGGGCACGGCGGAGCCTCACAGCCAGAGGCATCTGCTAATCTTATTTTTATCAATTTTTAAAGAGGGCACGATGGTGGTGCCTTCCCCATCTCCCCCTCATCTCTTGCAAAGTTTGGCATTTGCGCTCGCTGCGAGCGCCGGCTGCGGGGCTTTGAGAATGAACTTTAACGAACGCGGAGCTGCAGAGAGGGGAATGTCCGTGTGCTGTGAGCTCCGAGGGGTGGAATTCAGTAGCAGGGAGCTGCCACCTTTGACATGCAGCTCCAGCTTTAACGAGGGGCAGATTGACAGCCCGGCACAGGTAAAAGGAGATTTGCCTTTGCCTCTGCCTCGGGGGGTCACGGCTAAGCTGGGGCTCGTGGCCAGGTCAGGAGGAGGAAATGGAGAAAACTTTTTTATTCTTTGTTTTATGGAACTCTGGTTCAGTGTCCGTCTGCAAGTGGATCTTTTAATTGGATTTTCTTTCTTCTTGTCCTGGGTCCCTGACTCCTGCCAGTGCCCTGTTCAAGAGGGGTTGGTGGGTCCCAGGTGAGTGCCTGGCTCAGCTAGAGCACCCCAGGCTGTGCAAAAAGAGGGACACTGAGGCCTTTTGAGAGCTACCTAAAAATAGAGGTCAGACAAGATTAAGATGATAAAAAGCAGTTCTATTTATTGAAGGGCTTGCAGGAACATTTCAGGCAGATAAAGCTCCCACAGGGGCTACACCAAAAAATGGACCACGGGTCACAGGTTTTCACATTTTTATAAGTTTGGGCCATTTGCAGATTGGGAGTTCATCTTCCAATTACAGCTTCAGGTCATGAACTCATTTACCCCCAGTTTGCTCCCCCAACTCACTTTAGTTCCCATCTCTCAGGCCTGAGGCACTGAGGTGTCCTTGATCCCCAGGCCTGCAGAGGAATTGCTGTGTCTGCCCAAGATGGGGAAGCAGCAGCTCCCACTGTGTGTGGAGTTTGGAGTTCCACACTAAAGAATCACAGAATTACAAATATATGAAAAATATAAAAGCAAAAATCCTGAGGCATCAGCAGGAGCACCCACACAGCTCCTCCTGCTCTTCACTGTGCAGGTGAAGGGCCAGGTTGGAGCCTGGCCCTGGTCCCAGGGCAGTGCTGAGCTCCTGGGGACCCCAGGCAGGGTGGGACCCCTGCAGCAGGCAGGGCTGGTGACCAGAATTTGCCTGGAAGCACACATGGATCCCCACCGGGGCGTGTCTGTGGTTTAGAAAGGTTTCAGAGCCTCTCTGTCCTCAGCAGCCTTTGAAGTCCCCACACAACAGCCACGCAGGAGGATATGAATGCTGAGCAGCAACGGTGTTCTGAGGAAGAAATAATTGTTTGATAAAAGCGAATATCTGTGTTTTCCTCCTTTTCCACATCATTTTATTTAGCTAAGTGCCGTCAAGTCTCAACAATGGGAACATTTCCACTTCAGCTCTGACAAAAGCCAGCCTGTCTCTGGCAGTAAATCACACTCCCTCCACTAAGGCTGTTAGAAGTCACTGTAAAAATGACACAAAGAACCACTCAGGGCGTGAGCCAAAACCAGCAGGGAGAGGGGGGAAATGAAGCAGTTTTGGCCCTTATCACCACAAAGGACACTTTCCAAAGAGATTCCCAAGAAGAATAGCCTGGACTGCCTCCCTGTGAGCCAGACATTGATGATGTGGTGGTGTTTTTGCTCACAGTGCCTGGATTTTCAGCATCTTGGGGGTGCTTGAAGGCATTGAGGAGGATCCAGCCTCCTTAAATTCTGCAACCACGTAATGAAAGGCTCTCCTGGGAAATTCAACCCCTGACCTTGACCTGAGCCCAGGACATCAGTGGGCAGCACTGATGGGATGGATGCTGATGCTGTGGGGGGTGAGATCACCAAATTACAAAGCAATTAGCACGAGCTGAACCCTAGTGAGTGTTTGGCAGAATAAAATAACCCGGGGTGAGATCACCTTCCCTCCCGGGGCTGGGGAGGTGGCTCTGGGTGGTGCCCACGCCCGGGCTGTGCCTGCTCTGCTCCTGCCCACCCCAGATTGGGGGCACAGCTATTCCTGTGTCCCTGTGTGCAGAATTGTCTCTGGAAGCCAACAGGACTCACTGTAGAGCACATAACACAGAATTATGAGAGTTGTTTGCCTGAGTATTATCTAATCTTGGAGCTAAACTGAGGTCTGTGCTGATGTGGACACATTTTCTACATGAGTAATCTGCAGAGAAGATGCTCTACATAAATGCCACCCGATTTTGCTTGGGTTTAATTACCTTTATTTATTGCACCGTTGTAGCTGTTTGTTATTTTCAGTTTCTCTCCTGGCATTTTCCCTCGTGGCACCTGAGCTGTTTTTTCCTGCATCAGGACATCTGGGTGAGGGCAGCACAGCACCTCCGTGCCATTCTCTGCTTGGATGTGAAAACAGGAGAGGGAATACAGAGAAAACAAGATGCCAAAATAACTCTCCAAAAATAGTGCCACAGCTCCTCACAGCGCTGCAGGGAGGACTCTGGGGGCCCTGCCCTGCCCAGCAGAGCTCCTGCCCTGGGGCAGTGCCAGGCTGGGCTCCCTCTCGCTGCCTGTGCCTGCCCGTGGTGCCAGACCAGGGCTGGGATGCTTTAGGATTTTAAATTTTGTGTTTTTCAGATCCTGGACTGCGTTAGGGTGTAACTCTGAACTGGGTATAGAGTGTTAGCAAGCTCTGTTCATATTCTGGTCAGATAATCCTGCCAGGCCTGAGATCCAAGGACACCTCACTGCCTCAAACCCCCAAAAATATCAACNTATTATAGTATATAATAAATTTTATAAATTTTAATGAATTTTATTCCCTTGATCTAGTCTCTTCTAGGGAGTCACTCCAAGACCTCAGCTGTGCCAGCAGCCTCTGCCCCCAGCCCTGCCCAGGGCTTCCCCCAGGGTGGTCCCACTGCTCCATCACCAGCAGCAAGGGGGGCTCTCAGGAGCTGTCCAGGGTGTCCCCTGCAGCCCCAGGCTGGGCCAGCCAGGAGTTCTGACCCCTGAGAGATTGGGGGACCCATCCAGCCCCCCCTTGTGCCACCAGGAGAACGCTCTGGGTTCCCCCCTGGATGGCAGAGGGGTCTCCCTGCTGAGCTGCCAGCAGGTGATCAGACATTATTACACCAATTAGCCCCTCATGAGCTAATTGGGGGGCTAATTTACAGCCTGGCAGGGAGTGTCTGCTGGGCAGAGGAGCTCAGGCCTTTCCCTCAGATGCTGCAGAATAATCAGCCTGGTGAGAGGCCGTGGCTCAGCCAGGGAGAATTTGGGTACAAAAGCTCAGTCTGAGGCTGCTTGGGTGCCCTCTTTGCAGGGCTGGTATCAATCCTCATTCAAATCAAAGCCCCTCTCACACATGCTCCAGTGAAGTGGAATTTTGTGCAGAATAAGGTGTTATTAACCCAGGCCTGCACTTCCCGGTGAGGAACGAGCCCTTCCACTGAAACCATTCCTCACCAGTGAACCCTGTTAAACAGCGATTAGCACAGCTTCCAGCACGGGGAAATGCAAACCCCTGACCTTTCCAGCTCCCAGCTGCAGTGGCTTTTAAGACATATTTTTTTTATTTCTCTTCACAGAATTCAAAAAACCTGGTTTTTACAGCTCTTCTCATCATTTTTCCACTTCTTTCTGTTTGCTTCTCCTCTTCCTCTTGCTGACAGCTCCTCTGGCACCAGCCTGGTGGGAGCTGGAGTGAGAGCAGGGGGAGAGGAACAGGGAGAACAGAACAAACACCCTGGAGCTCAGGGATGGTGTCCCTGGGACAGGTCACATCCTCACCTTCCCCAGGGAGCTTTTTGATTCCTGGCAGTGCTGTGGCTTCCACCAGGGGAGCAGAACGAGCAGACACACAGGGGTGCCAAAACAAGCAGCCAAAATTTGGGGAGCTGCTGAGATGTGAGATGGGAATGGCCAAACACCCATATCTGCCTGGACAGAACCACCCAAGCACCCAGCAGAGCCCCTTTCAGGGGGTTTGATTGGTTTGAGCTGCCCTGAGCTCATTCTTTCCACACAGCAAATTCCCAGCAGACCTGGCAGAGGGAAGTGGTGTCAGCTCAGGTACCAGAGCTTTTCTTGGGGATAAGCTCTTACATCAGCACAGAGAGCTAACAGCTGTAATTATCAGCTTTAAAAATTCTCAAACTCTGAAATGAAAAGAAAGTTTCGGCACAAAGCAGAAATTTCTCTTATAGGTACTGACACAGTCCTCACACGCGTGCGTTGTCATAAACAAGGATATGATAATTAGATATTTTTAACAGACAAAATTATTTTATTTGCTTCCCTGCCAGTTTCCATGAGCCCATCAGTCATCCCCTTCATAGACAAGATTTCTTATGTTCCCTGACAGGATAAATTATATGGTTCTCATCCAGCAAATCAGCTTTACTGCACAACATTATCTCTGGCAAAGCGATGGCTGAGAAAATCATAAATTCTGTCCAGGTTTATTAGATCTGTCTTTTATTCACATATTTATTTTATCCCAAGCTGAGGTGCATTTTTTCTATAATTATTAATGACATTCATAGAGGAGAGGATGTATCTTTTGGTGAGCCAAATCCAAGGCAGTGACGTTCAGATGATGATGGACTTTGATCAGAGGGCACAACGGGGTCTGACTCTGGGAGATGGTTTGAGACCTTTTAGAATCAGAATTAAGTGTTTTAGAAAATCTAAATTATTGGAATAACATTAATTACAGGCTTCCACATTTCCCCTGACAGAACTCCAGAAATGAGCAGTGGGACAGGAGGGGAATTTCTCCCTGCCAGCCTCTTGGTTATCAGAGGAGCTGGAGAATCCCAGCACTGATCACATTTAAAATTAAATGATGGTGGGATGGGATGGGGCACTGCAGAGCTGTGAGTGTCACTGTGAGTCAAGGACCTGCTTGAAAACCAAATGGAGAAGGAAATCAGGAGCATGGTTGGCATTTAGAGATGCTGATGTTCATCACCAGGGCTCTCCTCACACCCCTGGCCATCCTTGAATAGCTGTGATCTTCATCTTGAAAATGCTGCTATATATTTTGATGGGTGTTTAGAAGCACACAAACAGGGAAAAAAAAAAAAAGCTGATTAATCTCCCACCAGACACCTGCTCTGAGGAAGGAAATGGGGCTTTCCAGGTGTGATGTGGCCCTGGCAAAAAGCAGAAACCACTGCTGAATTTATCGACTGTGTGAGCAGCTGGGTGCCGGGGGCTGAGGCATTTTTCACATCACTTGTGTAGAATATGGTCGGTGTAATTCCACATCCTTTTATTCTCCAGGGCTCGTCAGAAGCACTGAGAAATGAGGCTGGAAATGTGGGCTGGGGTGAGTGAGGCTGAGTTATTGTGGAAGTTATTGATTGAAGAGTGGGAGCAATAGCATTAGAGCCTGGATCTCGTTCTATTCTGGTAGTGAGAGGAAACAACATTTTCTTAAACTATAAGTCAATAAATAATTGTCTGACTTTTTTTTTTTAGCTTTTCTGATGATGGTTTTATGTAGTCTGAGGCATTTTGGGAAGGAGCTCAGCTTTCTTGGCCTGTGGAGCGGTGAAATCCATCACATTTTCTGGCTGGTTAATGTGAAAAGGAGGAGCCTGGGTGCCCTAAAGAAAATAAAATTTCTAACCAGCCACAGAGGACAGGAGTGAGGGGAACCTCAGGCAGACCTGGGCCCCATGAGCTGCTGATTTGGGTGTCCTCACCCAGTTTCTCCCAGGGGTGTGAGGAGTTTCTGTGTTGAGCTGTGCTCTCCACCCTCAGAAATGCCAGAGGAGCATCCAAACCAGTACTTAAAAGATCAGAAATGTGTTAGGTGTAGTTTATCCAGCAAATTAAAGTTTTCCTCCACAGAGATTTCTGTGAAGGAACGGGTAATTTACTCCTTTGTTCAGTCACATTAAGCTGATGAGTAAAAAGCAGGAGCAGGCTACAGGATTTTCATTTTTTTCAGCACTTCCCATTCTGGTTTAGGTTCTGGGACTGCCAGTCCGGGATCCACGGGGCTGTTCCTCTGCCAGGGCTGCTCTCCTGACACTTTTAAGGAAGCCCTGCTTCTTCCAGTACAAAGGAGTTTAATCTTGTAATTAAATTAAACTTTCACTCTGAGCCAAAAAAAAAAAAAAAATTTGCTTTTCAAGAATGTAACTCAGACAAGACCCGAATTCTCTTGTTCCATCAGCTCCCCCAAAGTGAGAAGTGGAGCCATTTACTGCGATTAAATTAATCACCGAGCAGAAATTTGCGTGTAATCGGCTGCCACCAGAGCAACCACTAATGATTTTAAGCGTTTTCCTCTCAGGGTCAGCGATTCCTCACCCTTTTGGGCTGGGCTGAAGGGGCTGTCAGGCTCCTGGCAGGGAAATCTCGCTGGTTGCAGACAGGGAAGGGTGTCGGGGTTAGAACAGGCTGGAGCTGCTCACAGCCAGGGGCTGGGGATGTGTGGGGTGGTGCTGTGGGGCACCGAGGGGTGAAGGGCACGGTGGGGCAGGAAAATGAATCCACTAACACCCGAGGTTTGTGTCCAAAAAAGAGACAGAGGAGTCCTGGAAATTTATTCAGATTAAAGGGAGGGGTCATGGGGTATTCCCCATGGGATCTTTCAAATTTTTGGAGCCTCCTTTTTATCCCAGTTTCCCAGGTGCATTTCCCTCTCTCTTTCCCCATTGCCTGAGGTCCTTGAGAGGCACAGGCTTCCCAAATCACCTAACACAGACCCTCTTCTAATGTATAACTCCCCCCTTTTCTTTTCCTTGTGTCAGTCAGCGCAGTTCCTATGGAATTTATGGTTCTTCCCATTGCTTCTTTCATCTCCCAGTATCCAGTTTTATTTATCAGCAGACCTACAGCTTGTTCATAAGGACAAATCTCTCTTATTCAGTTTATCAATCAGTGGAATCCTTCCCACTGCTTCTTTTATCCCTCAGTGCCAATCTTATCTACCAGCAGGCCCAGAGTTGGGTTGTAATGACAAATCCTTCTTTCCTTTCAGGATGAGGGGCACAGAGGGATGAAGGGCACAGAGGGGTGAAGGGCACAGAAAGGTGAAGGGCACAGAGGGGTGAAGGTCATGAGGGGGTGAAGGNATGAAGGGCACAGTGGGTCAAAGGCACAGAGGGGTGAAGGGCACAGGAGGATGAAGGGCATGGAGGAATGAAGGTCAAGAAGAGGAGAAGGGCACAGGGAGATGAAGGGGACAGAGGGATGAAGGTCATGAAGGGATGAAGGGCACAGAGGGGTGAAGGCCACAGGGGGATGACGGGCACGGAGGGGGGGA
>VXBR01003136.1:70481-97310 GCA_013400215.1 Cisticola juncidis | reverse complement strand
GGGGGGGGGGGTGTCCATTTCGCCCCAAGGGGGGGGGGGGGGGTGAGGGTGTTACACAGCCCCCCACGGAGGGGTCTGGGTCTCACACAGCCCCACAGGGGGGTGTGGGTGTCACACTGTCCCCACGGAGGGATGTGGTTGTCACATTGTCCCCACGGAGGGGTCTGGGTGTCACACAGTCCCATGGAGGGGTGTGAGTGTCATACTGTCCCCACAGAGGGGTGTAGGTGCCACACTGTCCCCACAGAGAGGTCTGGGTATCACATTGTCCCCACAGAGGGGTGTGGGTGCCACACAGCCCCATGGAGGGGTCATATTGTCCCCACGGAGGGCTGTGGGTGTCACATAGCCCCGTTGAGGGGTCACATTGTCCCCACGGAGGGCTGTGGGTGTCACACAGCCCCACGGAGAGGCTCAGGAGGTAACATCGTCTCTTAGAGCGCAGCGAGCGTGTAACCATAGCAGACCCTCTGTGGCGTGTGAGCAGCGAATTCACCTCTGCCAGCAGCGAATTCACCTCTGCCAGCAGTGAATTCACCTCTGCCAGCAGTGAATTCACCTCTGCCAGCAGTGAACGGGGGGTTTGGGGGCTCGGGGGCTGCGCTGCCCCTTCCCCAGCCCGCAGTCCCCGGGCAGAGCCTGCGGACGGAGCTTTCGCCTCCCCCATCGCAAGCTGCGATTGCCACCTACAGTTCTGCCGGCAGCTCCGGCAGCTCCCGCTCCGCTGCAGCGCTCCGGGCTCTGTTTCTGCTCCTCCCTAAAGATCCCCCTTCGCCCGGACGTGGGAATTTTCCTGCTGCTGGTATGGGAATTTTCCTTCTGCCGGACGTAGGGATTTTCCTCCTGGATGCGGGAATTTTCCCCCTGGCTCCATCCCCGCTCCCGGCTCCGCTCGCAGTCCCGTGCTCCTCCTCCCGCCCGTGTACGCGCAGCCCCGTCCCCATCTGTGATTACAAATTAGCAGCCTAATCCTAGATATGTTTTTTGCCTGGAGATGCTTGTCTGAATCTGATTTTTAATCTGTCTTTACCAGCTGCTCCTGCTGCCGCCCTTTGCAATTTATTTTGCATGTGACTAACTCTGGTTAAAAAAAAATAAAATAATAATAAAAAAATCTGTCTAATTTTCTCCGATGTCAAACATCCTTTTAGCTGGAGATGGTGCTTTATGTGTTCTACAGCACAAGGGGAGCTCTGCCAGCGTAGCAGTCTCTGCTTTTCCTTGGGATTTATTGACTACAGAGAGGTCCTGCTCTAATCTTCTCCTCTCACACCCTGTTTCTTTTCCTAAAAACCTCTAAGCTCCTTGAGTCTCCGGTATCATCTCTGTGATGGGCAGAGCTCCTCGCTGGCTCATCCCCTGCTCAATCCCATTGAAGTGCAGGGCAGCGCTCCGCATCCCAATCAGCGCGGATTTTTCTCCCCTTGAATAGCCTGGTTTATGCACGCTCTGGGAGACAGAACAGCCTCCTAAAGACTAAAATCCTTCCAAAAGGGATTTTAAGTATTTCCAGATAAATCTTACTAATGGTAAATGTAGCTATTCACTCCCAGCTCTTCATACGAGGGATTTGACCCTTTTTTTATGTTAATGCCGGCGCTCCGTGGATGCTGCTCGCGGTCCCGCTGCCTCTCCCTTTTCCCGCTGTCTCCTGGATGTCCCCCAGCCCCCAGCCCTGTCTCATATCGGGGAGGGGCTCCCTCCTTTCCCCCCGGGAGCTGCGGGGGTGGTGAGTGCCGGGGGTACTGGCCGGCCCGGGGCAGGAGGGACCCGCAGCAGCCTCTCCGGGGGCTCAGGCTCGGTTTCACCCACCGGGATCAATCCCAGCTGCCGGGGAGAGCGGGGAGGGAGCAGCTCCTTTGGGAAGGAGCGTTTCTGTCCCCGAGCCGTGCCGGGTCTCCAAGCTCACGGCGCAGCCGGGGCCGCGTTGGCACGGGGGGATTGTGCCTTGTTGGCACATGGGGGCTGTGCCAGGTTGGGATAACGGGGGCTGTGCCGTGCTGGCACAATGGGGGCCGTGCCCATTTTGTCACACATCAGGGCTGTGCTGTGTTGGCACACGGGGGCTGTGCCCTGTTGGCCCACACCGGGGCTGTGCCTGTGTTGGCACACACAGGGTCTGTGCCGTGTTGGCACGCCGGGGGTTGTGCCCTGTTGGCACACGGGGCTGTGCCGTGTTGGCACACACCGGGGCTGTGCCAGTTTTGGCACACGGGGGCTGTGCCCGTTTTGGCACAATGGGGGCCGTGCCCGTTTTGGCACACATCAAGGCTGTGCCGTGTTGGCACATGGAGGATTTGCCTGTTTTGGCACACGGGGGCCGTGCCCGGGGTGTGTGTGCAGACAACAGACCCAGCCCCGTCAGCGAGAGCAAATCGCTGTGTGCACACGTGTCTGCTCCGAGCTGCCGTGCCGTGATATCCTGGGATCCAAGCACAAAAAATTACACCAGGGTCTTACCAAGGAAATGTAAGAAGGCTCCTGAAAGTGTTCTGGAGGAATTTCTTGGCCTGGCTCCCTCCCGCCTGTCTGGGGCTCGCAGCAGCTGACGAGCAGTCCATGGATCGGGCAGCGCTGGCAGGAGCTGGCGGCAGCGCTGGGCTCCCTCTCCCTCTGTCACTCAGCTCTGCCAGCCCCATGGAAGCTGCAAAGTGACAATCTCCAAGCTGCTGCCTGGCCCTGCCTGCCCTCCCCGCTGTGGGTGAGCCCAGGGGAGCATCCGGACAGGAATTATTTCCTATTCCTCGGTCTCCCTGGAGGCAGCTGCCGGCGGTGCGAGCTCTCACCCAGAGCCGCAGCCTGGTGCGGTTTCCCCCCAAGCAAAGCCCAGGGACTCTATACCGCTCACGCGTTTCTCAGAGGAATTTTGGGGCACCAAACGCTGAGGTTTCTGAGGGAATTCTGCCTCTTTCTGTAGAAGCGCGTCCCCGCTCCCGCTGGAGCCCTGCGCGCTGTGCAGACGTTGCCCTGGGAGCAGCAGGAGCCCAGAGGAGCGGAACGAGCCAGATGTTTGCAGCTGGGTCCCTCCGAGCCCAGGGAGCCCTTGCGATCCCAGCCCCAGCCATCCCCCGGGCTGCAGCAGATCGCGCTGGAGCAGGGTTGCCTTCCCTGATTGCTAATTTAGATTTCCCTGCCATCCCACACAGTGGAATCAGGGGAAATAAAATTACAGACTTATTCACTCTTTTTGTACAGCTGATGCGCTGATTACCTGTCAATCACAGAATTGCATTAACATCTGACAGTGTGTGCATAACAATTACCCCCATCAAATTAAGGAAACCTTTCACACTCAGAGACACAGAGAGGGAGGAAATTCAATCAGAGTAATTAGTTCAATCAGAAAAGATCTTCTTTTCATCAAGAAGGGGAAAAACGTACAGTGAGAGCAGGGTGGGAGCCAGGTAGGGCTTCGGGGTGAGAGGTTGGCTTGGATTCCCAGCCGTGGGTGACGAGGGTTTGCCGGGCTCTGCGTTTCTTCCCCACCCCGGTTCCTCCTCTCCTGGCTCCCAAAATCCTTCCGTGTGGTTTCTGGGTGAGCTCCTTCCCCCAAGCTCTGCTCTCCAGCTTTCCTGCCCACCCGCAGGGAGGCGAGGAAGGAGGGGGTGGGACACCAGCACCCCCCCAGCCATCGCTGCTCTCTGCACCCCAAAACAGCCGGAGGAGGGGGCGCAGGGCTGCGGAGGCTGCAGGGGCTCTGTGGGACCGGAGAGCGGTGGAGGTTTTGTTTTGTATTCCCCCTGGAGGGGACAGAGATAATGAATGCTAATTCCTGACAGCAGAAACACGGGAGAGGAAGAAAAGAGAGGAAGAAAAGCTCCGATAGCAGAGGTTTAAAGGCAGCTGGAGTGGTGCTGCCAATCAATGGCGCTCCCAGACCTCCCCAGCTGAGGTGATGCCAGGGCTGGGCAGGGCATCACCACATCACCACCAGCTTCCCCCACAGAGATAACCGGGCAGGACAGGGCAGGGGAAGCCCAGCGAGCTGGATCCATCCCTCCTGCCACTTCTGTTAACCCGGGACTAAAGGTGTCAGGTCAGCGAGGCTGAGCACGGCTGAGCCTGAGGTCAGGCTTGAGGTGGTTTCACCCAGCGATCCCAGAAATGTGTGGTGGAAGGAGAGGAGGGAGGGGCAGCTCCATGGCACCTCAGCACGGCCAGCAAAAGGCAGTGGAGTGACAAAAGGACACTGGCAGGAGTGCGTGAGACAGGCACACGTGCCAAGTAACTCCCGAGCTTTGGTTGAGTTAATTATTTTGTAATTCAATTCAAGTTGAAAGGCAAAAGAGTTCGTGCCTCAGCCAGCAGCTCTGGGGGAGTGAGATGGAGCAAGGGCAGGAGTTTGGAGAGGTTTTCTCCAGCATCAGCTCGGTGTGCTGGGGGGGTTTTACCCCAACAAGGCCCCTGTGGTCTCACATGGGCAGGTCCTTTTGGCATCCACCACGAGCTGTTTGGGGTCACTGTCCTGAGAGCCCCTGGGTGGCTCTGGGCTCGGTACAGCAGCTCCTGCACTGGGCTCCCTGCTCCTTTAGGAATACTGGAGGTGAGATTTCCAGCACTTGGGGGTGGGACAGCATTCCCTGTCATTGAAGACATTTTTGAGGCACAGAGGAGTTGTTGTGGAATGAGATAGAAGGGTCCCTCATGAGGGCACGAGCAGAGAGGGGTGAGAAGCTGGGAGAGAGAAGGATCCTCACTCTGAGCACTTGGAAGAGATTGTCAGGCAGGGCCAGGAAGGGGAGACCAGGCTGCTGCAGAGGGTGTGGGACTTCTGATTCCTCCAAGGGACAAGGAGCACCTCTGGGGCTGTGGCACAGAGCTGCTCCTGCCCCAGGCAGGCAGGCAGCCCCTCTCAGTGTGTGCTGCTGTAGTTTTGATGTGCTCATTGACAGTTTTCATGTCCCAGCTCTGCCCTCAGATCAAGCCCAGCTTTGCAGGACTGTGCTGGAGATGAAGGATCCAATCTCCAACCAGCAGGGAGGGAGGCAGGAGAGGCACAGGCAGCCTCAGCCTGTGCCCATCCCTTTCCTCTCTGAGTGCAGATGTACAAAGTCTTGTTCACTTTCTTTCCCCAAAATATGGGCCATAAATAAATAAGCAAGTAAATAAACCCGTCCTCTCTCAGCAGCCTTCCTGCCATCTGCTTACCATTACCACCTGGCAGCCACCCAGGAGTTTGAATCTCCCTTTTGCTCCAGAGGATCCAGAGCCTTCTGCAAACTCAGGGCAGTGTTTGGCTCTCACCCTCACCTGTGTATGAGCAGAGAAACTCAGGGCTGACTCTGTCCTTTGAGAAGTTGATATTCAGGTTATTTAATGCTCACTGACATGGGCAGACCCACAGCAGCTGCCAGCTTGGTGGCCTGGGGCAGGCATTTGGTGCTGAGGGAGCTGTCACCCCATCCAGCTGCTCTGGAGGCTGTGCTGGGGGATTTACCTTCTGAAAAACCCACTGCCAGGGGATGGAGTGGGTGCATTCTCCAGTTCCTCATGCCCCAGGTGTGCACAAGAATTTAGCTCTTTGTCCAGAGTCAGGCAAGAAGGAGCAGAACAAGGAATCAGGAAAAAATTGTGAACAGATGTTGTGCAGAATAACGAGGAAGGAATGGGAGCCCACCAGGACCTGTGGGTGAAGCCAAACAAGCACTGGGCTGGCTCCAGCAGCAGCTGCTGCCCTGGAGGGAGCAGTGAGGGGAGCAGGAACCAGCCTGGAGAGAGGAATCTGTGCAGGTTCTGCTCCCCGGGCCTTCCCCTGGCAGCAGCTCCTGCGCTGCTCTGGTTGCACAGCAACCCCGCATTAGGATGCAGAATTTCAGCATCCCAGCTCCCCTGCTGCACTCACCCCTGAGCTGGGAAAACAGAGATGCCTTTTCCTCCCGTTCCTCCTCATCTGTGAGGGAGGAGAGCAAAGTCTGTGAATGACACAGCTCACAAAAGGGGCAAGAAATTCCTTGCGTGGTGATAAAATCAGTGATTTGGTTCTCTTGCTTGGTTTGTGTCCCTGATCCTCGCTGGAGTGAAAACTTTATTGCATGAACAGCTTGGGTGAGTCCTGCTTGTTTCTGTGTAAAAACTTAAACACAGGAACCCCTTGGACATGGGGTAGGAAGAGAAGAATTCCTTTTCAGATACCCAAAAGGGGAGTTTCTCTATTTACTCACAAAAGGAAAGATCAAAACATATTTTTTGTCATTAGCACGTTCGAAAATAGCTTGTAATGAGTGAGTCAGAGGAAATGCTGGGGAGAGAGCAGGGCCTGTCATTCAGCACATGAAAGGCTGGAAAAGCTCTTTGTCTGTTTTACAGATTAAAGTCTAAAAATTGGAGATTACTGCAGGTAATGGTGGAGCAGCTGCAGCCCTGCAGCAGGGGAAGAATCTGCTCTGAGCTGCTTCCCTGGTGCCTGGGACAGCCTTGGCAGAGGGGACAGAGCCCTGACCCTGCTCATCTGCCCTGGCTGCCACCCCTACTCTGAAAATGCAATAATTTTGTTCAAGGAAATACTTCTTTTAAGTGCTAATATTGGTATTTAAGTTTGTTTCTTTTTAAGGGCTCTTTAAGCAAAATGGAGCTTTGTGTGTGATTCAGCCCAGTTTGCCAGTCTGGCACAGAGGTGTGAGTGTGCAAATCTGTGCACAGCCATGGCTGATGGAAATCAGGCAGTGCTGGGGTGCAGTGACTGCTCCTCACACGTGTTTGGTCACCAGCTTGGTTAATTACTGCATTAATGACAGCCCGTGTCAGAGAAAGGAGATTTTTTTAAAAAAAAACTTAACAGATTAAAATGGCAATAAATGCAAACTCAGTCTGGACATATCAGGATGGTTTTTAAAACCAGGAGAAAATTAAAAAAAATAAAACTTAACAGATTAAAATGGCAATAAATGCAAACCCAGTCTGGACATCTCAGGATGGTTTTTAAAACCAGCAGCTGAATTACAGATGAGGAGTCACCAAAAGGAACTTTGTTTCCAATTCTGTTCTCTATTTGAGCAGGTCTGAAAACTCAGTCATTTTGAGCCATGAAGAAACTTTCTCAGTGCCTGACACTTCTGTGCTCCCACCCTCAGGGGCTCAGGCTGGGGCCACTTTTCCCTTTCCAGCAGAAAATGGGGTTTCATTTTCAATGCTGTGGGTGATGGGTGGGATGAGGGATGGGACCAGAAAAGGACAAGCCCAGGGCCCTTCCCTGGGGCAGTGAACACCTCAGGAGGGCTGAGGTCACAGCTGGGTGACAGTGAGGGCTGAGGTCACAGCTGGGTGACAGTGAGGGCTGGGGCTGCACATTTTAGGGGCTGGGTGTGTGCAGGAGGAGAGGAGGGAGCTCCTCTGCCCCCTCTCCACCCCTAAAGGGACTGTTTGGGGCTGCTTATCATGGAGAAAAGGAGACTCAGGGTGAATTTATCACTCTCTTAAAGCCCCTGAGAGGTGCCTGTGCTCAGGTGGGGTTGGGCTCTTTCTCCAGGCAGCACTGACAGAAGGAGAGGACACAGCCTCAAGCTGCACCAAGGGAAATACAGGCTGGATATCAGGAAATAGCTTTTACAGAGTGATAAAGCACTGGAATGTTCTGCCCAGGGAGGTGGTGGAGTCACCATCCCCGGATTGTTTAAATAAAGCCTGGATGTGGCACTGGTGCCATGGTTTAGTTGAGGTGTTAGGGCTGGGCTGGACTCGATCTTGGAGGTCTCTTCCAACCCAATGATTCTGTGATTAAAGGGTTCATTTCTGCATCCTCACCAAGGGCAGCAGGACCAGGAGGGGAATCAGGACCAGGAGGGGAATCAGGACCTGCTCACCCCTCCTGCCATGGGAAGGTTTGGGGTGCAGACCTGGGGCTGTGGCTCCTGGTGCTGGCCAGGGCACACACAAAGCCTATCAGGAGCCAGGTAATTTGATTAGAAATTAACTGGCCTACATCAGAGCCTGAAGGATCCAACAGATTTGCTGCTGATAAAATTAAAATTAGAAACTGAATTGATTAGCCTGTGCCAGCAAAGGAACCAAAATGTCAGAGGCACCAGCTGCACATTTGCATTTGGTACTTAACAAAGTTCTCACCAAAGCGAGTGAGAGATGTTTGACATTTCCATGATTTCTGCAATTCTAATGTATGTTTTATTGATATTAACTTCAAAATGCAAGGGGATAATGAAGTGGGGAATGACAGGAGGGAGTTTGGCCATTCCAGCTCAGTGTCTCATGCAGGGTGTGGTGAGTGGCTCCTGCTCTGCCATTTTTGGGAGCAATTGGTGCTGGACTGGGTATGTGTCATTTTTATGCTGGAAAAAAAAAATAAAACTTGGGGAGTGTAAACCCTGGTGAAGTTTTAATTGGGAACAGTTATTTTGAAACATTTTCTTCTCTGATGTATTTTACCTTGGGGACTTATTACAGTGGGAAAATCCTATCACATTTATGCAAAGGTTTCTGCCAGAGTCTACTGGGATATTTTAATTTCAGTTTCACAATGAGATATTCAGGAATATTGTGAACAAATTGGAATGATTTTACAACGGGAAATGACGAACAAAAGGAGGGGGGAAATTTTGGGTTTTTTTCCTAAAGAAAAAGTTCCAAAAGTTCATTTTTCCCTTCTTAAATCCAGGGGCATTTCCAGTGTGTCACTGCCCAGGGGTTCTCCAGCTCCTGCCATCCCTCACCGTGCTTGGATTCCTTTCTGTCCCTACAGACTAAAATTAAAATACATCAGATGAAAAGCTTTGCTCTCTAAGAGTGAAGGTGAAGGAAAGCCTATAAATTTTGCAGCCTCTGTCTGAGAATTCGAAGGACAGCTGAAAATTCCCTCTTAAAGAAAAACCCCTCCTGCTTCATAAATATTAATTGCAAGTCAGTGGTAATGAGAGAGACAGGAGCCTCTGGCTCTGATCTGTGATTGTTTGACTAATACAAGCAACAGTTTAAACACAATGGTTATTATTTGAAATGACACTAAATTAGAAGTTTCACACTTCATATTAAAGCTTGGCTTGTGGAGAGCAGGGGGAATGTGATTCTGCATGTCAGGACGATGCTCAGCAGATCTGGAGATTAAATTAATTCCGTGTGGGTCTGGAAGGTGCCCAAGGGTGAGGTGAGGCATCCCCAGGGACAGCATGGGAGGAGCGAGGCTGTGCTGATGCTTTTTGGGACTACATAAAAACAGAGGCCAGACAAAATTAATAAAAAATAAAAAGAAAGAAAAAGCATAAAATAATAATAAATAAAAAGCAGTTCTGTTTATTGAAGGGCCTGCAGGTACAGACAAAGCCCCCCCGGGGCTGCACCCAAAATGGACAATGGTCACAGGTTTTGACACTTTTATAAGTTTGGGGCTTTTGCAGATTTGGGTTCATTTTCCAATTACAGCTTCAGGTCATGAACTCATTTACCCCCAGTTTGCTCCCACCAATTAACTTTTTTTTTTTTCATCTCTCAGGGCCTGAGGCACTGAGGTGTCCTTGATCCCCAGGCCTGCAGAGGAATTGCTATGTCTGCCCAAAATGGGGAAGCAGCAGCTCCCACTGAGTGTGGAGTTTGGAGTTACACACTAAAGAACTGCAGGATTACAAATATATGAAAAATATAAAAGCAAAAATCCTAAGACATCAGTGCCAGAGCACCCACCAGCTCCAGGAATGGAATTGCCCCTAAATCTTTTAACTAGGCACTGAAAATGTGGGAAAACAGAGCATTTCCTCCTGCCAGCAGCATCTCCTCAGGGACTGGGGTCTGTGCAGTGAAGCCTCAGGAGAGCTGGACGAGGCCCAGCCCAGGGAAGGAGCAGGATGCTGATCCTGAGTTTCCCTCTGAGAATTCTGGGGCTGCCAAAGAGCAGCACAGCCAAAAAAAACCAGACCAGAAGTCTGCACAGGCACCTGGTGGCAGCTTACCTGGGAAAAGGGGTGACTCCAGAGGAGCAGAAGTGGGCACAGAATCCGTGGTCCTTTGGCTGATCCAGGCAGAGCTGGAATTCATCCTCTGGTACTTTAGCTGGGCATTATTTGTACCCCACCTGCACCACAGGCTTTGGGGAATACAGGACCTTGTTTCTTTTTTATTCCAACAATTAATTCAGTGCTGTTTGTGAGGTGGGTCCAGCTGACACCTTCCTGCAGTCACACCAACACCACAAACAGCCCCAAAACCTGCCTGGGGCTGAGCAGAGCCCTGTGGATCCCTTGGGAACACACAAGGAATAAGCTCAGGATAAGCAGGAAAAGCTTCCCTGGATTCCAGGACCTGCTCACATCCACTCACAATTCAAAGCCCAAGCCAGAGTGACCCTGAGCAACTCTGACCATTTGAAGTCTGTGCTATAATGCTGCTAAAATTACCAAACCTCACAGTACTTAGGAAATAGCCGTTATCAGGAGGTGCTTTCATTGCCATGGAAACGCAAAGATAACAGAGCAAAAGTCCGGCCACATCTCCCAGCTGAAGGTGGACGTGTGTGATGTTTATGGATGAGCTGCTGGCCTGGGTGCAGGGGCTCATGTGCACGTGTGTGTGTGTGTGTATGTCTGAGTGCATTTATAAAAATGTACCCAAGAACCCAAGGAAAAATACAGCTTTGTATCCAACCTCCAGAATCCTCCATTTCTGCATTTTTCTGGACTTGTAGGAGGTGTAAGACTGATTCAGGCAAAAGCCAGAGCAGGGAGGACAGCACAGCACAAAGGAAGGTCACTCTGTTAGCCTCTGCCTCGCCTGCACCCCAGATTCCTCCTTGTCCCTCAGATTTGGGGTGAAAATCTCCAATTCAGGGGTGTGGAGCAGGGCATGGAAGGGTGTGAGGCTGGTGACACAAAGCTCCTCCAGGGCTCTGGGGACAGGGACAGTGCCAGCTGACAGAGCAGCCTGCAGGGCCCCTCTGCTCTGTGGAACCAAGAGGGGATGTGTCAGAATCCAGGATATCCCTCTGGCAGCTCAGGAGGGTTTGGAGACTGTACAGGGGGTCTGAGACCTGTACAGGGGNATAAGTAGTAGTTAGTCTGTTATAGAATATAAATATAGAAATTGGGATTCTTAGTATATGGGGCTGAAGAGACAAGCTGGAGGAATTGGGGAGTGGCCCCTGTGCTCCTTGTTCTTGCTCTCGTCCCCCATCTTTTGCTGAGTTGGACTTTAGAGATTGGTTTAGAGTAGAAATGCCATGTTAGCATAGGTAGTAAGTATTGGAAAATTTTTGTAAATAAAAAATACATCTTGGACAGTGGTTGGGCAGGAGATACCGTACTTAAGGCATGGGATCTCTGATCCACCCCAGTCCTGCCGCGTGTCCTGCTCTGCTGGGGATGCCTCACAGGGCAGAGAAAGAACTAAGATAATGCCCCTGCCAACAAGACCTGGCAGAGCAAAGAAAGAACTGAGAGATAATGAAGAATAAACAACCTTGGAAACTGCACTGGGGACTCAGCCTGTCTGCTCTGGCTCTGGTGTGAAACACTCAGGGCAAAGAGAAGACGAAAACCTGATTACCTCGGGGAACAGCAACCCTGAGGAGAATCTCAGGGAACAGCAACCCTGAGAGGGATGGAATTTTAACCAGAACTTCCCCAAAGTGCACAGAGCTGTGAATGAGGGCTGCTCCACCTTCCTCCTCCTCTCGTCTCAGGCTCCATCGTCTGCGGAGCCACCTCAGAGTGTTTTGTGCTCAGACTTTCCCCACGACTTCAAACCACCCAATTTATGTTCCTTGGAAGCACGAGACCTGCTCAATCTCTAATTTATATTTTTTAATTAGGACACCAAAGTGTGAGAGAACTCAGGGGAACCATGTCCCTTTTACAAACAAAGTTATTGCTTTAATAAACATGGAGAGGAAAGCAGTAATGGACACGAGAGCTTCCCCTGGTTAAAAATTTAGTAATCCAGCCCTCTCTTAATGAGAATGAGGATTAGTCCCAGGGAAGAGGAGCTTTTTTCCTGGCAGTTGGATGAGGATGAATGATGTGAGTGTGGGGATGTGACTGGCAGGGCAGAGTCCCTCTGGCAGGGGCCTTTGGGGCTTTGGGGCTCCCTCACCTGTCAGGGTTGTTCTGATGCCTTGGGCAGGCTGGCCTGGAACAGAGACTGGGCAGAGCTGGAGAATAAAGCAGAGATTTATGGAAAAGCCTCCAGGATCCACCTTGGGCAGGACAGAAGTCTGGCCAAGGCTGCACCAATGGTGAACTAAAAATGGTCCCAAAAATGCACCCCCAGTCACAAAATCTTACATTTTTTAATGAATTTTGGTCCATTTACATATTGGGGTTAAATTGTCCAATTCCAGCTCCAGGCTGTGAGGTCACATCCTTTTTGTTCCTCCCTCAGCCCCCCCTGTTTGTGCTTTGGGGCTGAAAGTTGTCCTGGGTGTGCAGCAGGAGAAGGATTTGTTTTGTGTCCCTGCTGTGTGCAGAGCTGAGTGAGCCTGGCTGTGAGCTCAGAGCTGCACCCTGGGCAACACAGAATCTAAAATACATGGAATTAAAACTGAAGGCATCAGTTTGGGTCTCTCCACGAGGGAATTCCTGGCCAGGGAAGTGCTGCTGGTGCCTGGCAGGGCACCCAGCTCTGCAGGGCGTCCCCAGCAGAGCAGGACACGCGGGGACTGGGCGGCTCAGAGAGCCCCACACCTCATGTACAGCACCCCTGACCCAACCACCGTCCAAAATGCACTTTTGATTGACAGAATTGTACCAATGCCCACTGCCTATGCTAACATGGCATTTCTACTCTAAACCAATCTCTAAAATCCAACTCAGCAAAAGATGGGGGACGAGAGCAAGAACAAGGAGCACAGAGGCCACTCCCCAATTCCTCCAGCTTGTCTCTTCACCCCCATATGCTAAGAATCCCAATTTCTATATTTATATTCTATAACAAACTAGCTACTACTTATTTTTAAATTCTTAGGGTTTGTGATTCTTCACACACTGTGGGCATTCAGTGCCATGGCAGGGATCAGAGGCAGTGCCCTCCTGGGCTCTGTGTGAGGCTCTGACCCCCCTGTACAGACCCCAGACCCCCTGTCCGGTCTCCAAGCCCTCCAGGGTGGCCAGAGGGATGTCCTGGACTCTGATACCTGTTAACCCCATCCTGTGCTGTGCCTTTCATTATTCCTGTCATCATCCTCATTCCCCTGCTCCCTTTGAAGCAGCCACAGCTTTTGTGTGGCCCTGGCTGGCACCGGGCTGCAGTGTCATTGTTCCTTAGGAGCATTTGCAGAGTGACAGCAGCTCTGTCCTAGAACAAAGGAGCCCAAAACACCCCGAGGAGTGCCAGGGCAGTGATGGGAGCTGGGGAGGCAGCAGAGCCTCGGGTCTGGGGCAGCCCCCCTGTGACAGTGACAGTGACAGTGCCAGCACAGGGGACACCACAGCCTGGGGCACTCGGTGCAGCCCTGGTGACTGAGCTGTGGGAAGGCTGGTGTGTGCCAAGGGGCTTAAAAACAGCAATGAGACCTTTCTGGAAACAGAATCAGTGGCACCAGAGGCCCTCCCACCTCTATCTGTGCTCGGGGTAGCTGATTGAGCCATGGGGAACAGCCCAGGCTCAGGCAATAGGAGTGTGGCTGCCCCTTTATTCTGCTTTTCAGCCTCTCCCTCCTCTGCTCATGGTTAAAGGCACAATGTTCTGTCATATCTTGCTTGGCAGCATGTCAGGGGCTTGTGCCAGGCAAAGCGGGAAGTGAGACTGGAGGATTTCCTCTACACCTTCACTCGATGTAAATTTTCTCGTTATTCACCAGATTGTTTTGCTTTTGCCCTTGAAAATGCTTCTTGTGCAGAAAACTCCCACCCACTCCTGTCCACCTGGCCTGAACCTCCTCGAGATTGGTCTGGCTGCATCCCATGGAGCACCCACAGCAACGAGGCAAAGAAGGAGGATGGGTTTTTGCAAGGCAAGCCGGTACAAAAGGCATTTATTCCTTCTTTATAGTTCATTACAGCTGAAACGAGATTTTTCTGCTCAGAATTCAGATGCTTGGGATCCTTTCTGAAAGTGCTCTGAGCTCTTCCATCTAAATTTGGGAGGGATGTATTCGCATTGCTCCTGATGCACTTTGTTGTGTCCTGAAAGGCTGGCAGCCTGCTGGCAGAAACTGCAGGAAAATGCAAGAAAACCCAGAGAAATGGGGATTACAGTGAGCAGTGCCTGCCACAGACCAGGCCAGGAGAGCAGTCCCTGACCTGTCCTGTGGCTCCAAGCTGTGCTGGCATGTGCTGAGAGCCAGATCAGCCCAGGGATTGGGGACATTCCCACTGCACTGTGTCCCCACTGCTCCATGGCCTCCTGCTTGTCCCCAGGGGCCCTTCACAGTCAGTCCTGGCAAGGCTGGTGCACCCTCCCCCCCTGCAATGTCTCCTCCACTTTTAGGCATCCTAAAGCCTTTCATCAGGCCATCCTTTTCCCCAGCTGGAGTGCAGAGTGTGACACTGCCCTGCCAAGGGGACAGGAGTTGCCTGATGCTGTCACCGGGGTCATTCCAGGGGGTGGCTGTGTGTCCATCTGACATCTGCACTGTGCAAGGTCCTCCTGATGCCCTGTGCTCCCTCCTCTGGGGTTCTGATCCTTGTTCTGAGGTTCTGATCCCTCCTCTGGGGTTCTGATCCCTGTTCTGGGGTTCTGATCCCTGCTCTGGGGTTCTGATCCCGTCTCTGGGGTTCTGATCCTTGTTCTGGGGTTCTGATCCCTGTTCTGGAATTCTGATCCCTGCTCTGGGGTTCTGATCCTTGTTCCTGGGTTCTGATCCTTGTTCTGAGGTTCTGACCCCTCCTCTGGGGTTCTGATCCATCCTCTGGAGTTCTGATCCCCTGTGCTCACTGTTCTGAGGTTCTGATCCCTGTTCTGAGGTTCTGATCCCTGTTCTGGGGTTCTGATCCCGTCTCTGGGGTTCTGATCCTTGTTCTGGGGTTCTGATCCCCCGTGCTCACTGCTGTGGGGTTCTGATCATTGTTCTGGGTTTCTGATCCCTGTTCTGGGGTTCTGATCCCTACTCTGAGGTTCTGATCCCTGTTCTGGGGTTCTGATCCCTGCTCTGGGGTTCTGATCCCCCGTGCTCACTGCTCTGGGGTTCTGCCTTAACGCCTTTGCACAATATATATACATTTATTAGTCCTGTGTTAAGCATTTTAATGAATGCAGGCCTTTGGGGAGAATTAAGAGTGAATTAACGCTGCATCTGAAAAATTAAAGGAATAGTCAAGCAAATTTCTTTTTATTGACTTTTAGTGAGCCATTTAATCCAAACATCTCGTTAACTGCAGTATAACGATACACTATAATGGGTTCTGCAGTAAGAACAATTAGCTTTGCAATTAGCAGAAGAGTGAGCGCTCTGCAACGGCTGCACTTGGCAGGAACATCCCGTGGAGAGCAAACAACAGCCTTTCCACGGGCAGAGCAAAAACATTCGGCTTTAAATCCCAAAAATGTTTCTCCTATTGACCCAGTGACCAAGGAATAGGGTGAAGGTTGGCTGCTCAAGGTCATCTTATTTCTCCTGTCACTGGCATGGCACTGATCACTTGTGTGGCAGGGTGACCCTCAGAGCCACCAGCCTGTCCTGTCAGTGCCCGTGGCATCCTGAGGTGGGCACAGAATGGATTTGTGGGGTGGTCTGAGCGTGGCAGGGCAGGCAGGGAGCTCCCACTGCTGCAGCCCTGCCTGCCCTGGGGATGCTCCTGGGGAGCACAGGGCCAGGCAGGCTGCACGGCTGAGGGCACTCAGAGGTGTTTCTGCTCCAGGAATTTTCTCTGTCGAAGGCAGAGTGTCCTGTGGCTGCCCTCAAGCCTGTTTCTGGGAGAATACCCACCAGAGATTGTGCTGAGGTGTGGGGTGGAATGCCCATCCATCACTCCAGGCCCGCTCTGTCTGGAGAACTGAAGACAACAAGGTTTGACATCCCAGGCTATTGAATAAATAATAACCATCAAGATGTCAGCATTTAGGTTTTATTTAAATCTCCTCACCACCAACACTAACTTAAACTTTATGATGCACCATTACAGCCTGCGAGAGCGTTCTGCCTGCCGAACAATATGTTCCATGAAAACTGATATCATCTGCTTGTTATCTGCAGCACTGCCTTGTAGTGGGGCTTTATTGATTTTCAGCACTATCACAGTAAAAAAGTCTCTTTTTTTCTCCCCCCTCCTCTGGTATCTTTTCATGATTCTGCAGGATTTGTTTCCGCCCATCTGTCATTTCTCACCCGCTCTTATCGGGGCTGGTTTGGTGCAAACCCACACGTCACTGTCGGTTTGCTGAGCTGAATTAACAACGGGAGCTGGAGAGGGGTGAGGAGAACTCCCCTGGGGCTGCACGGGCACACAGAGAGACAGACAGACAGACAGACAGACAGATAGACAGAGAGACAGACAGAGAGACAGACAAAGAGACAGACAGAGAAACAGACAGAGAAACAGACAGAGAAACAGACAGAGAAACAGACAGACAGACAGACAAACAGACAGACAGATACAGAGACACACAGACAGAGAGACAGACAGACACACAGACACACAGACACACAGAGACACAGACACACAGACACACAGACAGACAGACACAGACAGAAAAACAGACAGACAGACACACAGACACACAGACACAGGGACAGACAGACAGAGACAGACAGGCAGACACAGACAGACAGACACACACACACACAGACACACAGACACACAGACACCTCCCAGGCGGTCCCTGCAGCAGGAGACAGGAGCTCCCAGGGGCTCCCAGGGGCTCACGGGGGCTCAGAGGGGTTCAGAGGGGCTCATGGGGGCTCTGCCACCCTGGCAGGTGCTGGTCCTGCCCACGCAGGTGTTCCAAGCTGGGGGAGACCCCATGAGGAGGAGCATGGTGGGGGGGCCCTGAAGGAGGGGTCTGCTGGCACGGGTCTGCTCTGGTCCCTGCCTCAGGAATGTCCTGGGACAAGGCACAGCCCCCTCGGGGACCAGGGAAGGGTCACAGTCCTGTCAGGGAGAAACAGGGGCTGAGGGCTGATGGTGAGGGACACAGAGATGTCACAGGGCTCAGGGTGAGGCACACAGGGATGTCACAGGGCCCAGGGGAGCACAGGGATGTCACTGCACTCTTTTGCTGCACAGGGATGTCACTGCAGTGGCCCTGATTTGTCCACCCCTCCTGCAGGGTGAGTGGCCCCTTGCTCGTGCTCAGGCCCTGCTCAGGGAGCTGCTGCCCTGTCCTCACTCCATCTCCAGCAATAATCTAAAGTCAATTTGCTATAACAATTGAGACTGTTCCCTTTGATGAATTCCTGTTTGCCTTTAATTTGTTACAAGATGATGAGGCTTGGAGGAAACGTTCAGCTGTCAGGGAAGTGCACTCTCAGACACTTAAATTTGTGAACTTCGATATCATCGACTGAGTCATTTTCCAGGGACTCTCTTCTAACTCCCAGCATTGTCAGCGCTGGGTTTTCTGTCTTTCTCACATTTCCTGTGGCACCAGGCTGGATATTTTACATTAGGAACCTACCTGTGCCTTGGTGAGATTTAGATGCTTTGAAATGTCACTTGCCATATGCTGCCACGATTATTATGAATTACACTCAGATGAAGAGCAGCTTCTCCTGGGTCTGTAGCACCAGACCTTGGCACTTCACAGGATGCCAAAGAGCCCCTCATGAAATGCCAGCAATAAACAAACCTCATCTCTGCCCAACCAGGCACTTGATTCACTTTAAGCTTTTGAGTTTGTCGCCCTTGAACTGAAGCCTTGGATTTTCAGGGGCCATGGCAGGGCTCAGCAGGGACATTCACCCCTGGTGGCACCAGAGTCCCATCCTGGGGGCTGGATAATGCCAGCACAGCCATTAACTCAGCCCAAGGCTGTGGTGTGGGGCAGCTCTGCTCAGGAAAGGGATGCTGGACTCAGTGCCAGACACAGAACTGGGATGGTTTTCCTGCTCTTCCCCCACAATTTTGCTGCAGCTTCCCTTTAAAGCAGGCAGGGATAGAAATGGGGGAAAAAATCTCTTTGCATTTCTGAGAGTTATGAAATAATCAGGTGGCATTTCCCTTCATCACTACTAATCACAAGAACAAGCTCTCACAAGGAATTAGTTTGCACTAAACCTTCTGTAAATCCTCGAAGGCGCAGATGAGAGATTGCAGAACTGGAGATTATGACTTTTAAGTTTAATTCATTACCTCAAATTAGCATCAAACCACACAGCCCTGTGAGCAGAGCTCGTGGCACAGCCCCTGCCCTGAGCTGCACAAACCCAGCAGCTCCGGGCGGGTGAGGCAGAGCAGACTGGAGAGCAAGGCTGGGGAGGAGCAGCTCATGTTCCAAACAGGGTCTGCTCTTGCTAGAAAAGATCATTGCATTATTAGGCAAAAAGAGATTTTGGCATCGATTTTCTTTTGCTGTGCAGTTCTGTGGAAGCTGAGCTGAGCTGGGCACGGGAGCTGTGCCCCTGCAGCAGCCTGAGCCAGAGGGGAGGGAGGAGGAATCCTGCTCTTGGAGTTCTGCTTGGATGAGCTCCCATCTCCCTGGCAGGGACAGGAAAGGGGCAGCAGGCTCTGGGGGGGTGTAAGTGATATTTGTACCTGTCAAAAAAATAAAAAGCCTGAAGACAGCAGATGAGCCGGGGATGGTGGCTCTACTCCCCTGCTCCTGGGGGGAAATGTAGGGATAAATTATTACAGCTCCTAGAGCAGTGGAGATTTCAGAAATAATTTTTGAAGCTGATGAGTGTGAAATTTCAATAAATGACAGAGGAGTGCTGGAAGGACCTGGGCTGAGGCACCCTGGTCCTGCCAGGAGCAGCACGGTCCCCCTGCCCTCTCCAGGGGGAGAAAGGAGCATGCAGAGGACAGGTCTGGCTCCAGCATCCTGGGATGTGCCACAGAGGGCACCTGCCCCCTCCCTGTGCCATCTGTGGAGGCAGCTCATTGCTCAGTTCACAATCCACGTTCCTTTCTAGGTGCACAATAGAGGGAAATGGCTTTTTTGCTGCTGGGATCAATCCTTCAATCGAATGCCTCTCACTCCATTGTGACTGCATTTCATGACCCGCTGGAGGATTTTCAGGTTTTTCACTTGACAGAACAAGAGCCATGGAGAGAAGGATGTGAGGATAAAGAGCTCTCTGCTTTCCATTCAATGCAGAATGACCTGGGCAGGAAAGGAAAACTCATGAGCTACGGTGATACTCTGCTTATGTGTGTGCTGCACTCGTGATGCTGTGTTGTGGCTCTGGGGGGTTTAAAGCAGGGCTCACCACTCCTTGAGCATCCTCTGCAGCTCGTGGAATGCTCCTGCCAGCACGTGGCTGTGCCTCAGCCTCTCTGAGAGGGGAGCAGGGCTGGCCAGGCATGGCCAGAGCAGCTCTGCCAACCCACAGGGGATTTGTGGGCAGCATGAGGGTGCAGAGGGGCTGGGTGAGGTCTCTGCTCCCTGCAGCCCTCATTCCCTGGAAGACTTTCCCAAGCTGCCTGCCTGGAGCCAGCCAGAGCCCTGCTCATCCCCAGCTCACTCAGCCTGAACCAGAGGCTGTGGCAGTGAGGGGATGGCCCAGCCCTTCCCCTGTGCCTTCAATCAGGCGATGCTCCAGTGAGCCAGAAACCGAACTGCAAAACCCATTAGATCCAGCAGCAGCACAGCCAGGCTGCTGCTCACAGCCACGCAGAGCTGTCCCCCTGGGCTGACCCTCCACTCCTCCTCCCGGCCTTGTTCTCATTCATTTTTCATCTCCCTGGCAGGGCTGGGCTGCAGCTGCACCACCGTGTCCNGGGTTTTCCTCAATTCTGGGGTGGTTTTGGGGCAGGCTGGTGTGGGAAGGGCATGACCTGGAGCCCCTGGGCACAGTCCAGCAGCGACTGGGCCGTGTCCTGGGGGGACCAAGGGCCGGTCCCCAAGTGCCACCTCATCCCCAGGGCAGGGGGTGACTCTGGCAGCACCGACCCTATGCCAGGAGGGCAGCAGGGGGGCAGCACAGGGGTGTCCCCTGCCCCACACCTGCCTGCAGGCACCCCCACAGCAGCAATACCGCTAATTGTGCCGTTTAATTAGGTGACAAATATTCATATTTCGGTAATGACTCCGCTGCATTTAGCTCCTCTGACGCAGCTTCCACCCGGTTCGCTCCCTCCTAATGAACAACCACTTGGAATTTTAAAAAGTGGAGAATATCTTTCTGAGTTAATTAGCTTGAAATTAGCTTAATCACAGCTCATTTAAACTTATCTAAACAACAGCATGAGGAACTCTAGGAAAACTTGGGCTCAGCCTTACTCAGCTTTCCACCCAGTGAGCCCGGCCGGCTGGGGGTTTTACGCCTCTGTGTCAGGCTGATTTGAATATTAATTGTGTGTGACCCGTTGCATTCAGCTCATGCAGATCCAGCCCACAACTACTTTATTTACCTGTCCTGCCTCCTGCAATAGCTGTCAGGAGCAATGAATAAACCCTGAATTTGATCCTGAACAGAGAAATGTCATGCTGGAACGAGTTTATTATTTCATGTGCTTTTCAGGGGTTCCTGAACACGATGTTAAGATCTGATCAATTGAACACCTGGGTTTCCTGGAGGCTGAGGCAGGGTCATGCAATATTTACATCAATATTCTGAGATCAAAGAAGGCTGCAGTGTTCAAAAAACTTCCATGCAGAGGGATGAAATGGAGTGCAGGAAACCACAGCTGAAATCCAAGCCCAGCCCTGCCCCGTGCAGACAGAACCTGGCACAGAAGAACACCAGGAGATCCCTCAGTGCCACAGGGAACTGCTGGGACATGGGTACCATCAAAGGGAGGGATCCACGAGATCCTGGGATCCACTTGGCCCAGTGTGGACAGTGACAGTGAACCTGGGCACTTTGCCCTGTGTGCTCCCACCCAAACTGCCCTGGTTTTAATCTGTTCCAATTTCAAAGAGATAAGCAGCCCCTCTAATGCTGAATTTCAGTTTCCAGAGCAAGCCCCACAGCACTTTCCCCCCACGAGCAGCTGGGAGATGCCTGGTAGCAGGAGGAGCTGATGGCAGTGCCAGCCCTGCTGCTCCTGCAAATACAGAGCAGAGTGGGGAAGGGTGAAGGCAGAAACCCTCAGAGATCTCATTAGTGGGAAGCCTCCTCCAACTGCTGCTGTGTGGTTGTCAAACCTCAGCCTGCTCAGGGCTCAGCCACAGCACAGAGAGCCCTGTCCTGGGCACAGAGGGACAGGCTGGGCTGATGCAGCCACCTCTGACCAGAGAGGTCTGGGCTACAGGTTGTTCCTGAGCTGTGTCACTGTCCACAGCCCTTCTCCTCACTGCAGGGATGCAGGAACACCCATCCATCCCCACTGCAGAATGCAGGAACACCCATCCATCCCCACTGCAGAATGCAGGAACACCCATCCATCCTCACTGCAGAGATCAGGAACACCCATCCATCCCAACCCATCCATCCCCACTGCAAAGATCAGGAACACCCATCCATCCTCACTGCAGGGATGCAGGAACACCCATCCATCCCCACTGCAGGGATGCAGGAACACCCATCCATCCCCACTGCAGGGATGCAGGAACACCCATCCATCCCAACCCATCCATCCTCATTGCAGAGCAGCTGCTGATGGGATCAGAGGTGGGATGTGGGAGGTCCCCGTTCCAGTTCCATTACACCAGGCTGAGCCTTCTTCTGCTGAGGATGAGGAGAGCTCACCCCAAAATATTCTGCTGAGGATGAAGAGCAGCTCACCCCAAAACGTTCTGCTGAGGATGAGGAGAGCTCATCCCAAAACGTTCTGCTGAGGATGAGGAGAGCTCATCCCAAAACGTTCTGCTGAGGATGAGGAGAGCTCATCCCAAAACGTTCTGCTGAGGATGAGGAGAGCTCATCCCAAAACGTTCTGCTGAGGATGAGGAGAGCTCATCCCAAAACGTTCTGCTGAGGATGAGGAGAGCTCATCCCAAAACGTTCTGCTGAGGATGAGGAGCAGCTCACCCCAAAACCTTCTGCTGAGGATGAGGAGCATCTCAGCCTGGCTTGTTCTTCTGGGGATGGCAGCCAGCTCACCCAGGTACCTCTCTAATTGCAGGTTTGCTGCATGAGCAGATTATTTTCACGGTGCTGGTGCTTCCCAGAAGGAGCTCCCTTCAGGGACACTCTTATTTCCCATATCATGGAAAATGTGAGTAGCACGGAGGGCCTGTTTCACCACTCTGGTATCTGTGCCACTCTCATTAGCTGTGCTGCACCACCAGAGGAACAACTCCTGTGTT
The DNA here is from genome assembly GCA_013400215.1 of Cisticola juncidis. NCBI lineage: Eukaryota > Metazoa > Chordata > Aves > Passeriformes > Cisticolidae > Cisticola > Cisticola juncidis. The sequence goes on along the minus strand of VXBR01003136.1, from coordinate 75,089 downwards.
TTTAAATCAGACACAATATCAAAATACTTCAGGGCTCCTTCGGCAGAGAAACAAACCCCCTCTGCCCACTGCAGTGATACCTGGTCCCTCTGGCTTAGTCATTTACTCTGCAGTTAGCAACAAGGTGAATTTTAATTCCAGACCATTTTTTCAGTCCTGCTGCTCCCCGTGTGTGTAGTGTCTATAACAATGTGAGCCATATGGTGCCTCCAGCGCTGGGACTGCAGCCATGGGGTAACAGATGCAAAATGGCCCAAGATAATAGATGGGAAAGTTTGTCTCCTCACTTCTGAGGAGTTTGAAGAGCTACCAAAAACAGTGACATGAAATATTCAGCAAATTAAACATGGCTGGAGTACATAAAGTCCAGCCCAACTGGAAATTTGTTATTTTGAGGATCCTTTCTGGGACGCTTTGGAGGCACAGCTCCAGAACCATGAGCTGCCTGAGAGCTGCTAAAACATCTCTTTTACCAATTCTTTTAGGAATTACCCCCAAAAATGTCCATCAGAGCTGGCTGGGCCTGGAGCAGGGAGAGGGGTGAGATGCACCCTGAGGTTCTCCCCTTGCCTGGATTTGAAACCCCCAGACTCTTTTCCTACTCAGATGCTGGCCTTGCCTACATCACCCAGCTGAGCTCTGCAGAGTCCTGCCTTACCCAGACACACAGGTCTCACTGCCCAAGAATTTCCAAACTCACTGTGTGAAAATAAGTGAAGCAAAATAAAAATCTGATTCTACAGGATCATTTTTACAGCTCCTGCAAAGAGCAGAACTGGTAGAGGATGAGTCAAAGCAGTTCCCAGCCCATGTCAATGCTGGGCTGAGACCCCACCAGGGCTTGGCTTTGCTGCCAGCTCTTCCCAGCCCCTGGGAAGACACAGGGAGAGGAGTGCAGGGAAGGCAGGAGTGGACTGAGCACCAAGGAAAGCTCCCGAGGACGGCGTGTTTGGGTTCATTGCTCCCAATGCACGGCCTGAGTGCTGAGGAGCTGGTGTTGCTCATTAGAAAGGCATTAAAACACCACTTACAAATGACTGTGGAGTTCCACAAATGCCAGCGCCCCATCAAACAGTTATTCACTTATTGATTTGCATTGAACAAGTAGATAAATACTTAATCTGAGTAGCAGCAGCACTCTCATCATAAAGTGAATTAGTGCCTGAAACGTCTCTGGTTCATTAGCAGAGCTGTGTCACTGCTCCCAGGTCTGCAGCCAGAGCTGTTCATGACCCAAATCCCCCCGGGTGCCACGGCTGAGCCCCCCAGGCTGCAGGACATCAAATAAACTGAAAAAAAGATTGTTTTTTAGAAGTGATAAACTGACTGATAATCCCAGGTTTAGTCTCTTTATGTTGTCAGTGGGAAGGAAAAAGGGCTGAGGGGAGAAAGGTATTCCAAAAGTTTATTTAGTTCTTATCATTCTTTTTATTCTGTTAATAAAGTTTTCTTTACACCCTTTAAAATTTTGCTCCTGTTTTGCCCCTAAAGCACTTTCTCCTAATCTTTTACTCAGGAGCTTTATTTCCCCCCTCTAACTAATTTCCCCCCTCCTCTGCTCCAATTACAGCAGAGGAAGATGAGTAAATGATGAGAAATTATTTTTGTGAGTGCACAGCAGTCAGCCCACTACACAGACCCTGCCTGCTTTGTCCAGTCCCTCCTGCAGAGGGTCCAGGGGGGGACACAGCCTGGACACTGCCGGGGGGGACTGAGCCCCCCATCCTGCCTTCCCCCAGCAGCCCGGCCCTGTGGCAGGAATGAGCTGTGATGCAGTGTGGGGACAGGGGACAGCTGGAATCCGTGCTCCTGCAGCTCCTCCTGCAGCTCAGGCTGCCCAGAGGGGCTGTGCCGGGGCACAGGGGCCATCCCAGTCCCCCCAGTGGCTCTCTGAGCTGCTCCCAGTCCCCTTCTCCCCATGGATCACATCCCTCTGTGGCGCTGGGGTTGGCTCCGGGCTGCTGGAGGAGGCAGTGCAGTACCAGGACCGGCAGAAAGGCCACAGATGGAGACAAGAGGACTGTAAATACTTTTAAAAGGTAATTAAGACTTTGGACAACTTTCTTATTACAGGTGGAAACTAATATTGATAACCTTCTTCCTGAGCTATTCTCCTGTGGAAGGATTCGCTGCAGGAAATCAAGTGAGCAACATATTAAAAAAAATCCATTCTCATCATCCCTTTTCACATCCCAGGGCGCCTCCTCTCCTCCTGTCACCTATCAACAAACAAACAGTCGGGCTCTAATTGCGAAGGACACGTTTTAAAGCCGGAGCCCGGCGGGATGGGCGGGCTGGGATGTTCTCCGCACTGACACCGTGTCCCGGCACGGGGCGGGAACAGTCTGGGCTGATTTACTTCAGATTTGAGCCGGGAGTAAATTGGAAGGCATGAATCATCCTGACGCAGACGCTGCGGAGATGGATTACCTGGTTTGGCAGCTCTTTCCACAGCCCTGCTCTTCTCCTTTCGGTGAAGTTTCATTTCCCAGAAATGAAGATTCCTGCTCCATGCCCATGCCCTGTGCCACTCTCCAGGTGCCCCCATGGCCACGCTGGACCAGAGGCTGCCAGAGCCACTGGGTGATTCCTGCTGGGGGAAGCTGATGTCCCCTCCAGACCCTGTCCTTTCATCTGGCACCTCCACATTGTCAGCATTGGGCTGAAATTGTGCCACATTCTCTCTGTCTCCTACCTAAATGGATGCAAAGAGCACAATCTCTTTCTGCTCAGGGTTTTCAGCACCTCTTCCCAGTTTCTTCCCCCAAGAATTCCCTCTTCTTTTAAAACACGGAGCTGAGCAGCCACATGCAAGGGCTGGATAGCTCTGCCCTCATTGGCAAGTGATTTTTGCTTCTCCAGCAGTTGCTCTGTGGGAATCAGAGCTGGAAGCACAGGGAATATGCTGCTCCACATTTCATTCGCCAGGCAGGACTCTGCCACTGTCATCTCTGGGGCTTCAGCAAAGAGAATTCTTGACTCACTTGTATGATGAGGCGGGACTCAGCCTTGCTCTGGGCCAGCAGGCCGAAATTCCCAGTTAAGTATGGTCCCGACACCTTCTCACCTTAAATAATTCAGCGCTTCACACCACAAATTCTGAGCTAAACAGGCAAATAAGCCGCAGCCCCTTTCTGCAGTGATTGCGGCAATCAGAGCCCAGCTCAGGTTGGCTCCCAGGGGCTGTAAATCCTGAACTCTGCCGGCACAGCCCCGGTTGATGGTTGTTAGCAAGTGATTAGCCTTAATTCCACTCTTCCTCCCTTTTCAGATGGTTCATCTGGAGCCCCCACGGTGCTGCTCTGATCAGGGCGCAGGAGCAGGGGCAGAGGCTGCTCTGCTCCGGCTCAGACACCTCCGTCCTCCCCCCGGTTTCCTCCTTCTCTCCCGCTTAACTCCTCCTGGAACTGAATTTTTCCGTGGTGGGAGGGGATTTGGAAGCAGAGGGAGATCTGGGGATGGAAGCAGCCCTCTCCTGAAGGGTCGCTAGGGCAGCCCTGCCCCCGACACTGGGGCAGGTACATTTTGGGAGTCAACTTTGCCACTCTCAGCATCCAAGCCCTGATTTGGGACATCCCCAGCTCTCCCCAGAGGCTGACATTCCCAGACTGTGCCATTTCCCAATGTTTCCACCTGGCCCGTGGGGCTCTGGAGCCCGTCCGAGGAACATGAGTTAAGAAGCAAGTTGCCTGCATTTATTTTGAGAGGTGGTGGGTTTTTGATCACAGCCTTGCTTCTGCCCTCCTCTCCATCCCCTCCTCCAGCTTTCTTTGAACAAATCATTCCATTTGCAGAGTCCTGTTGTTTAATTTTGCCAGTTGCTGAGTCTCAACCTCCCGTTAATTGGTTTTGCCCGTCTTTGTGCATTCCGTTAAATGAGAAAATGCCACACATAAAATTTTAATTTTGAAAGCCGCCTTGTTTGTTTTATATTGAAATTACCCACGCCACGTCGGCCCACAGAAACAGACGCTTTCTCATTTCATTAAAAACTCTTTGTGATGATAAAAAGCAGCAGCAACGAGATAAAAAGTGGTGTTTCCTTAAAGGCACATGAAAGTGAGAGAGATAAATCCCATGTATTGTAGGGATCAAATCCAGCGCAAGGCTGCGAAGTGGCGATATCAGCGAGGAGGCTGTGCCAGCAGCAGCGCAGCAATAGCTCCTCTCCCAGGACGCTGCAGGCTCTGCCCGGCCTCTGTCACCTGCCGGTGTTGCTGTCCCCTCTGTCACCTGCCGGTGCTGCTGTCCCCTCTGTCACCCAGCACTGCTGACTCTGGGTATGGGCGGTGAGGCACCCAGGAGCTCTGCAGCTGTGTGTCCTGTGTGTCCTGTGTGCTCTGTGTCCCTGTATGTCCCGTGTGTCATGTGTCCTGTGTACCCTGTGTGCCCTTAATGTCCTGTGTGCCTGCAGCTGTGTCCCTGTGTGTCCTGTGTGTCCTTGTGTATCCCTGTGTGCCCCTGTGTGCCCTTAATGTCCTGTGTGTCCTGTGTGTCCCATGTGTCCCATGTACCCTGTGTGTCCCTGTGTGCCTTGTATGTCCTGTGTGTCCTGTGTGTCCCTGTGTGTCCCTGTGTATCCTGTATGTCCTGTGTGCCCTGTGTGCC
>VXBR01003136.1:48628-63026 GCA_013400215.1 Cisticola juncidis | reverse complement strand
GGGGATGAGCGGCAGCGAGAGCCCCGAGGGGCCCGGCGACGGCCCCGAGCGGCAAATGAAGGTGGATTTCTTCCGCAAGCTCGGCTACTCCTCGGAGGAGATCCGCGTCGTGCTGCAGAAGCTGGGCCTGGGCGCCGACACCAACACGGTGCTGGGGGAGCTGGTGAAGCACGGCCCGGCCGAGCGGGACGGCCCCGAGGCCCCGCCCGAGCCCGGAGAGGCCCCGCTGGTCCCTCGGGGCGGCGCCGGCAACAAACCCCCCGCGCCCGGCCCCGAGGAAAGCGAGAGCGACAACCTGAAGCCCATCGTCATCGATGGCAGCAACGTGGCCATGAGGTGCGTGCGGGGTGGGCGTGTGGAGGTGCCACCGCTGGGTGTGAGCTCTGCCAGGCACGAAAAGCTGCGAGCGCCTCTCAAAACAGCCGATTCTGGGTGTTGGGAAGGGGGCTGGTGGTATTTTTGAAGGTGCCTCTTGAGCATGGCGTTTGCCGCTGCTGTGCCCGCCCGGAGCGGCAGTCACGGGGCGATGATGATGAGGGCAGCAGCGCTTCTTTCCACACAGACGCTTCCTCCTGTGCTGGCGCTCGGGGGTGACTGAGGAGAAGTTGTTCTCTCAGCTGGTGGCTTTGTGTAAGTTTCCGTAGCAGGAAGTTGCTCAATAAATAATTACAGGGTTAATTAGAGAAGGTCTTGTAATGTGGAGCTCCACTGGGGACTTGTCTCCAAATTGTGCCTCTTGTGTTTTGGTGAATTTCTGTACAAAGTAGAGGACGATGAAGGTGTCGCCAAGGCAGGGCTGTGGCTCATCCTCAGCATTTCATGTGTCCTGTTGGACACAGTGACCAGAGCCCCCAGCATCCATGAAGCATCCAGAATCTCAGAGCTGGATATTTATCAGTGTGATGTCCCCAGTTTTCACCCTGGTTTTGCTCCCACGATGGTGAGCATTGCTTGCCCTCACCCCCAACCCCAGCAGTATGTGTTCCCCACCTCCAGAACCCTCTTGAAATTTAATGCTCCAGGTTCTGAAAGCTTTTTACTGTTGCATCTCAGAAGCTGCCTGCTTTGTTGTTGATGTTTGTGCGTGCAGGTTTTATAAAAAAATAACCCTGGGTGCAGGTGGAGCTGCCGTGTGGGTTGCAGGAGGTTTGTCTGAGGTGAAAGTGCTGCGTGGAGCTTTGTTTGCAGGTGTGGTTTTTGCCAAGCCCTGGCTGACAGTTCTGAGAACAGAACTGAGAAAGATGAGGGGGCACAGGTGAGTCCCAGGGAAAATGAGGAATGGTGGTGACAGTGGAGCAGGGCTGGGGAGTGAAAGCTGTGCCTGGCATCCCTGTTCCAGTTCCTACCCTCTCCAGAGCTCTGGGAACACTATGGAAAAGGGCCTGTTGTGAGCCCAGGCTGATAAGTGACTCTGGCAGCAAAGTTTACCTTGGATAAGTGCTTGGGCTTTAACAGCAGGATTGGCTGTGTTTGTTAATGAGGAGCCTCTTACTGGTGAAAGCTACCCCAAAATGCAGAGGGGAAATCACAGCAGCTGTGAGTCAGGGCAGGCCAGAGCCCGGGGTCTGACATGAGAGAAGCAGCCTGGCTTTTTTTAAGCAATTTGCTAGAAGGGGAATTCCATTCTGAAACTTCCTGTATTGATGGTGTGATGTTCCCTGCTGATTCATTTGCAGTGTGTACAGCGGCCTCCCTCAACAGCTCTTGACAAACTTATGCAAATCATAGTGGAAATTAGCTTTTACTTCCTTCTGAGGGAATTTTTCTTTGGCTGCTGCCAAATCAGATCACCCAATTAGCTGCCTTCTGGAGGTTTGAGCTTGGTAGCAGGGACTCAAAAAATAAAGAAAAAACCCAACAGACCAAAAAAAATCCACCAAAAAGGGTTTGGTTTTCACATTTATGTCTAAAAAATGTAGTAACCTGTGACTGGCTATTTATAGCTAAATCCATCTGATATTGGAGAAAACTTTTAGAGCATCTTCTGATGGTGATTGTCATGTAATTTGGGATTCTTATTAGAGGCACGTTAGGTGTCTCTTTAGGTGTTAGTTCTGTTGCCATGTGTTTAGTTCTTCTAGAATAAGTATTTTTGTACAGCTCTTCGACTTTCTTAGTATTTCAAAGATGGGTGAGGCCTGGAGGGGAAGTTTAAGTCAGTAATTAACTTCTCTGTCGTGCCACTGCAGGGATGGCTCTGGTGAGGGGCTGGTGGGAGCTGAAATGTCAGTCAGGTACAGATGGGAGGAGTAAGGCTTGGGGCAGGTAGTGCCCAGGTGAGGAAAATCTTCCTAAATTCTGAGAGCAGTTCCCCTTTTGGTGCAGTGTATATTCCCAGAATGCTGTCACAGAACAGGCAGTTGGATCCCCACAGTGACATATCAGGCTGGACTAGAAATGTTGAAAGTTTGCCAAAAGCACTATCAGTAGAAGAGCTGATTGCACTGTAAATACTAGTGCTTGTAAAACAGGAGGGGCAGTTTCCTCCTAGAAGTTCTGGATACATATTGATATGACCTAATGGATAATTGGGAAGCTTTCTGCATCAGTACATGGCTTCTGACAAGGTTGTCAAACTTTGTTCTCTGCCTGCCATGAGCTGTTCACTCACGCAGCTCTGATCACAGGAGCTGTTGCCATTTTGTGCGAGTGGTGCTTTTGTAGATGAGGTTTTGAGCCATCATGGAATGAATCATCTTTCCTTGAGGTGAGAGTGCACATAAAATACGTTGTTTTCCTGGAGTGATCAGAACGAGTTTGCAGGCGAGCCCCCGGTGAGAGTGCAGTGCACCCTGGCAGGAAACAGCCGCTGGCATGAGCTGGCAGAGCAACACAGAGGGGTTTGGATCACGTTGTGCTCTGGGCTAAAAATAACCAGCAGAAGTCCAGGGTTTGAAGCAGAGGCTGTTTCAGAGCAGCTGCAGCAGTTCCAGCTGCTGTCTCCCTCCCAGTGAGGATTTGGGTGTTTACTGGTGTCCTGAAAGGAGCAGGGGTGCTGGGCAGGCCTGAGTGAGGGTGTTGTTACACAAGACAAGCATTTACTGAATGTCAACCTCAACACTTTTCTGGAGCTTGTCCTAGTTGCCAGCTCCCTTTGCTCTGCGTTGCCTGTACTGAATCACGGAGGAATTAAAGTCTTAATTTTCTCCTTTGCAGCCATGGGAATAAAGAAGTGTTCTCCTGCAGAGGTATCCTCCTGGCTGTGCAGTGGTTCTGGGACAGGGGACACAAGGACATTACAGTCTTTGTGCCATCCTGGAGGAAGGAGCAGCCCCGACCAGATGTACTCATAACAGGTATGAAAATATGAAAACCAAAAGTAGCTTTGCAGGCTGACTGCTCTGTCACTTGGTGAGCTTGCAGGGTTCTGGTTAAGTCAGTAATTAACTTCAGAATGGAAAGTCTGAGTAGTAGGAGCTGCAGTGAGCTGAACTGACCAGGGAGAATTAGTCATTAACTTTTCCCCTAAGCCAGCTTTTGCCTGAATCAGTTGGAATAATTCAGAAAACAAGGAAAGTAATACTGCTATGCTTCCTAATTTCTTGCCTTTTATATCTTGATTTTTTTCCCCTCTTGCAGGGATACACTTCGTACTTTGTATTTAACTGAAGCATATTTAGCCAGGTTTATTCAAACTGAGGGGAGCTTGGTCTGAACTTGCAGAGAGCTGAGATTTCTGAGAGTTGAATACAGTGTGGTTTGTGGAGAGGCAGAATGACTTCCCATGAATTTTTTTGTTTATTTATGTTATAAATACATATTATATTATTGACTTTTTGCAAATATTAAAATGAATACTCTATGTGTTATGTTTGAAAATTATGCTGTATTAATGTAGTCTATTTTAGTACTGTGATAAATATAGTTTTTAGACTATATAGTCTAAAATACATAACTAGCTAACTATATAGCATAGTATTAGAATAGAAACTGTGTAATGTAAAATGCTTTTTGTAACTAGCTCAAGAAATGAAAAAAGACAATTAAAAAATTCCTCATATCATCCTATTTGGATAGAGATAACAGCAAAGACACCAAAGGCTCCAAAGAGAAGCATTTGTTCCATTTTATCAAAAGATTTGCGACTTTGCAGAGCCGCAAGAAGATTTATTTGTGAGATAGAACAGTGGGAGAGAGCAGTTGAAATTAAACAGCAACACCTCAAGTTGAAAGGAATGTATGAAATTTATAAATATGCAATAACCTATTGTTTTTAAGGAGAAGATAGGTGGGCCTTGGGGTGGAAACACCAGGCACCCAGACATCTGTCACTTTTTTTTGCCATTTTTAATGTTCTGATTGTCTTATTGAGCTTATAACTGTTGCCATGAGATTCTCCTAGCTGCTGAGCATTTCATACTAAAGTAGAAGTTTGTACCTTCTCATGCTCTTTTCATGTAAACACCAGTTATGTTCTAAACACAGCCATTGTTTCACACTCCATGCTGAGACAAACAAGACTGTGTGACAGTCCCCTTGATCAATGTGGTGAGAGGTGGGAATGCCCACTCTCCAATCCATGGTTACTTTGTTAGAAGTATATAACAGGAAGAATAAACAAGGGCAGGGTCTTCTGCCCTGCTGCTCTGATGAACCCAGAACTCCTGCTCCGAGTGTCTGGCGAGGCTCACAGCGATAGATNGCTCTCTGAGCCGCCCAGTCCCCACGTGTCCTGCTCTGCTGGGGACGCCCTGCAGAGCTGGGACAGAACTGAGAGATAATGAAGAATAAACAACCTTGGAAACACGGACTGGGGACTTAGTTTGTCATCTCTGCCTTCGGTGTGAAACACTTGGGGCAAAGAGAAGACAGAAAACCTGATTTATTACCTCGGGGAACAGCAACCCCGAGGAGAATCTCAGGGAACAGAAACCCTGAGAATATATGACATTTCAACAGAGGTGAACCACATTTTTCCCCTTTATCCCGTTCCCTCACCCGTGTTTGCCGCAGACCAGCACATCCTGCGCGAGCTGGAGAAGAAGAAGATCCTGGTGTTCACACCGTCGCGGCGCGTGGGCGGCAAGCGCGTGGTTTGCTACGACGATCGCTTCATTGTCAAACTGGCGCACGAGTCCGACGGCGTCGTGGTGTCCAACGACACCTACCGGGACCTGCAGAGCGAGCGGCCCGAGTGGAAGAAGTTCATCGAGGAGCGCCTGCTCATGTACTCCTTCGTCAATGACAAGTATGGCTGTGCCTGAGGCTTTTGCCTTTTTGGATTTGTTTGTTTTCTTTGTTTGTTGTTTTTTTTATGGGGGTTTTTTTTTGGTTTTTTGTTTTGTTTTGTTTTTGTTTGTTTGGTTTGGTTTGGGTTTTTTTGTTTTGTTTTTTTCGGCTCCTGTGTTGTGTTAGTGTGTAACTCTGGGCTCTCTGTGGTTTTAGTAAGGTCTCTTTGCATTCTGGTCAGACAAAACAGTCACCCTCTGCCTCTGGCTGCAAAACAGCATAAACAGAAGTGAATTGGGGCGAGGGGAGCAAACTGAGGAATATGACTTCATTACCTGAAGCTGTAATTGGACAATTAACTCCTGATGTGCAATTACCCAAACTTAAATCTGTCTGAAAATCTCATAACCATCTCCCACTTGGCTGTGGCCTCTGGAAGGCTTTATCTGCCCAAGCTGTGTCTATTGGAGGCCTTTAATACATCCCCACTTTATTCTCCTAGCTGTGTCCAGCCTCTGTCCTAGGTAGCCACTCCAAGGCATCGTGGTCACACCTTCCTGGGCCTTTAAGAAAGATCACTGTGGGCACACTGGCTTGTTCTAATGAAGCAGTAGCAAGTGATGCATGAGAAGAGCAAAATGCTAGTGAATAAATAAATAAAGAAAAGCTGTAGGATATAAAGGCAGAAGGAGCTTGTGGCATCTCAGTAGCTGCTCCTAATTTGGAGCTAGGAGCTCCAAGGAGAGCTTCAGGGTGTAATTTCCTCACAGGACAATTGTTAAGCAGGCTCAGCAGCAGGTACTAATTCTGGTTGACATCCAAGCATTGAAGCCCTTCTGTGCCTGAAGGGAAGCATTTTGTGCTGGTGTGGACTGGGTGGCAGGAAGATTTTTCTCTGCAGGAAATGGGTTTTGGAGGGCTCAGGTAGGTTTTGGTCTTCAGTGAAATAGGAGGCTTTGAGAAGAAACCAAACCTCAGCTCAGAAAGATGAACTGCTTCTGACTGAGGTTTGTTTTGCTTTAGGTTTATGCCTCCAGATGATCCCTTGGGACGTCATGGCCCCAGCCTGGATAACTTCCTCAGGAAGAAACCTGTGGTTCCAGAGCACAAGAAACAGCAGTGCCCTTATGGTAAGACCATATGTGAAGGACAAGGTGTCTGTGCAAGTGTCATTCATCATCTAGTCAAATCTGGCTGCTCATTCCATGTTCTGGCTTTCCATATAGGGAAAAAATGCACTTATGGAATTAAGTGTAAGTTCTACCATCCTGAAAGGATCAACCAGCCCCAGCGCTCATTAGCTGATGAGCTCCGTGCCAACGCAAGGCTGTCTCCAACCAGAAGTACCAGTGCCAAGGAGGAGAAAAAGGGCAAACGGGGTTCCCAGGCAGAGCTCTTGTGCTCTGTGCCCACAGAGAGTGACAAGAGCTCTTTACAGAAGGTCTCTGCAGAGAGGAAGAGCTTGGCCCCCAAAGCCAAGCCCAGTGACGTGATCCAGGCCAAAGGCTGCGTGTCAGGCAGTGTCTCCCCTGACAGGTACCAGCAGCCTCCCATGGACTCTCTGTCTTACATCTCTCAGGAGCGCCTCGACTCGGGCATCGGGTCCCTGGAGAATCAGCTGTCTGACATGTGGCCCCACAGATGTCCCAGCCACTGTGACCATTCCCATGCAGAGCAGGTGCCCGTCTGCACCTGCGGCCGGCAGAGACCTGTGTACCCGCATTCCCCCAGCCTGGACCAGAACGGACTGCTCCCTTACAAGCACAGCTCCCGAAAATCCTCCTCCTCTGGTGCTACCTTCTTGCAGTACAGCCCTGAGGTGCCCCACTCAGGAGCAGCCCCCTCTTTCTCGGGCTACGCCGTGCCCGTGGGGCAGTACAGCCTGCCCGGGGAGCTCGGTGCCGCCGCGCTGCCGCGCTCGCGCGAGTTCTGGTCCGAGCCCTTCGTGCCGGGGAGGGCCCCGGGCGTGCCCGACCCCCGTGCTGTGCAGAGGGCCCCGGGCCCGGCCTACGGGGACTCGGGGCCCTGGGCTGGCTCGGAGCAGTTTGCTGAGGAGAGGGCCAGCGTGCACGTCAAGCTCTGCGGCATCTTCCACCCGCACCTGGTGGATGCTGTGATGAGCCGCTTCCCGCGGCTGCTGGACCCGCAGCGCCTGGCAGCAGAAATCCTCACCTACAAGGCCCAGAACCCAGGTATGTGAGGCAGGTGCCAGGGGCAGGAGCTTGAGGGGCTGTGTTTGCCCCTGCAGCTGCCATGGATGCCTTCTGAGTGCTCCTTGTTCCTCCTTTGGAGGCTGGGTGCCACATGTGTGCTCGCAGCACGCTCTGCTCCAGCTGTCACCACATGCCTGTGGGAGAGGTGACACCATCCCAGTGTCCCGCCTTCCCCAGGGGCTGCCAAGCAGGAGGAGAGGCTGCAGCTCTGGAGCAGGACTGTTCCCTTGGGGTTCACAGGAGTCTGGCACAACCTGAATTCCTGCAGTTGTCCATGCTGGATGTGAGAGAAGTGGGTGCTGCCTTTGCAGTGATCTCAGGCTAGTTTGTAGTTTCTGAGAACCCAAGTGCCTTGTCAATGCTGTTGTTAGGTCCTGACTAAGCTTCTTAATTAAATCCCACCATTCAGATCTGTGGCAAATCTTGAGTAATTAATGTAGTCTGAAGCTGGGTTTATCTGACTGGTTTTACTGCTGCACTTCTCAAATGATGTTTTCCACACCCCTCCCACCTCAGCTTATCTTCCTGAGATGAGGGAGTTGTGCCACATGGACCACAAGTGCTTGGTGAGCTGCCCAGCTCCCAGGGCACAGTCCTTGCTCAGGAGGAGCAGCTGGACCCTGCTCAGAGCTGTGTGATTGTCAGAGCAGGGGTGGGTGAGCTGAGCATGCTGTGAGTGCTGCTCTGGAACTGTCCCTGTCCCAGGCTGGCTCTGCACAGCAGTGACATGGATTTATTATTGTGCCTTTTGCCTTCAGACAGCAATAGAACAGCTGCAGTCACATCTGGACTGCTGCCAGGGGCCTTCCCAAGGAGTCTTTAATATTTTATGCTGTAAAGCTGTTGCTTCATCTTCTTCCTCACCAATATTCCCCTGTCCCCTTTGGCTGTGCCCAGCATCCAGAATTGTAGAATAAGACTTACTTGGCAAGACTGTTCCTGTTTTATTTCCTCTTACTCTCTAAAATATTTTCTATTGTAGGTACTGTAAGAGATTTTAAATATGCAAAACCAATTGCTGTAGTAATTGGTTCTGGTCCTGGAATTTTGGTGTGCAAGGGATGCAGAAACGTTCCAGGCCAGAAGCAGTTGATTTGTTGATACACATTGTATCTGTGTGTGTTGTTGTTTTCTAAATACAATACGCCCTTCTGTGGTTAAACCAAGGTTATTGAGTGGCAAATTAGGAAGGGGAGAGTGGAAGGCAGCTGATCCTGAAGCCCTCCTGGGATCAGTGTTTATTCCTGCTCTTCCCTCTGATGTCCAAAGAATGACCTGCCCAGACTGGCACCATGTGCCATGAGACCACAGGGACACAAACCTGTATACCTGGTGAATAATGATACATTACAAATTAGTAATGTTTCATGTTAGTAAGCAAAATGCTTCTTAATTTTAAGTAACCTGATACTTTGCATATTTGTAAATTACAGAAAAAAATGGTTTTTAACGTTATTGTTCAGCACCTTGCTGCTTGCAGTTTTAACCAATGCTGTTCTCACCTCAGCCATATGTTACTTGGCAAGATGGGTTTGGGTTTCTGGTGGAATGCTGGTATCTGCTGCCTCTCTTGCAATGAGAAATTAACATTTTGTACTCCCCAGCTGACACTTGCTGAACTTTCTGTATCACTGTGCAGTTTAGTCATGTACTGAAAAGCCACGGCAAAGAAGAACTGTGTAATATAAATAAAAACTGCTGAGTTGACATGTTTGGTCTCTGGTGGCTTTGTGGAGGAACATTCAGCATTTTGGTTGGGTTTCCAGGGAAGTCAGAGAAATCCCCCTTCCTCCCCGGGGTTCTGTGACAGGCTTTGATCTCTGTGTGCAGTCTGAGGGCTGCTTATTGACTGGCTGTTAATTAATGCAGCGAGGCCAAAACACCCATGTGCTGTGGCAGATAAGGGCTTGTGCAGTGCCTGCTGTTTATTTGGCTTTATTTGGCTTTCCTGGGCTTGCTCAGTGCCCAAAACAGGCACTGCCAGGGCAGGTGGGATGAGTGCAGTGCTGGCTCTCAGCTCAGTGTGGGTGTAAAGCACAGCAGAGTCCTGGCACTTTTGGAATCAGCAGGGATTGTTTTAAGGGGATGGATTTAACCCCATGGATTTAAGGGGTAATTCCATAGTACAGCCTGGAAATAAATGCATATTTTATCCAGTTACAGCACATCTGTGTCAGATGCTGAATATGTGAATGGTAACATATCCAGATTTTGTTCTAAAGGTTTGTTCTGGCCTGGAAGTGCAGCAGGAATGTCAGTGCTCACGTCATGGTGTAAGGATCTTCCCCTCTCACCTGCTCCAGTGCAGCACAGCATGTTCTTATCTCGCTGGTTAAATAACTTTATGTGCTCTTCATTTACCACAGGGCACTGACTCTGCAGCTAATCAGAAACCAGGGAGGCAGGTGCTCCCAGAGACCATCAAAACAAACTCAGCCTCGGTCTGAAGTGTCTTTATTGACCGTGGAGAGGAGGCCTCAGGGATGTCACTGCAGTGACACAGCTCACGTGGCTCTGTGTGTGTGCTGGGCATGGAGTGCTGTGCCAGGGCTCTGGGCACACCTTGAACCAGGTGATGAGTTTGCTGCTGTCCTTTATGGGATCCGCATAAATGCTGCAGGATTTTAAGGCTGGTGTTCCTGTGAAAGACAGTAGGTAATTCTAGTTCTACAGGATGTGTAGAGGGGCGAATGTTTCGTTTTGCTTCTCTCAAAGCTGCACTGAGAATTAAGGGGATCAGTGCAGAGGTTCATTATCACAACCAGGAGAGAAAGAGCTGGAGCTGGCTGACTTTGGTTGTGATGTTTCTGTTGCAGGGACAGTCCTGGGGTCACTCAGAGCAGTTTGGGGGTGAGGCCCTAGCACAGCTCTGGTGGAAGTTACTCCCCAAACTGCTCTGTGTGCTGCCAGGGCAGCCAGCAGGCCCAGCCACGCTCCCACTGCTGCACTCTGAATTTTCTCCTTCATCCACACAGAGTTCTGTCCCCATTTCCCAAGCTCCCTGTGAGATTTGGGACATGGGAGTGCTGATAGGAACTGTTGCTGCTGCACATTTTTTCCCCTACACACTCCTCAGTGCCAGAACTGTCTGCACATCTTGGCAGCCCTTCTGGGGCTGGTAAAGTGGGGCTTTTGGGGTGCATCCTTTGGCTCAGCACTTTCTGGGGCTTGGGGGCAGAGCCTGCTGTGGCTGCTGGGTGTTTGTGTTCCTGGGTGAGCCAAATTGGGTCAGAGCTGTGTGTCAGCTCCCTGGGCTGGTGGAGGGAAGGAGGTCACACATGTTGAAGATTTCCTGTGCTCAGGGGCTTCCCAGCCCTCATCCTGTCAGCTGTGTGCCACTGCAGCCTCGTGCTGAGCCTCAGGAGAGGCTGTTCCTCCAAGCAGGCCAGGCTGCTCTCCAGGGCTTGCTCCCCTCTCCCTGTCCCACTGCCCTGTGCTGCCCTTGCTCCCTGAACTTCCATTGTCAGCTCAGCTGGTTCCTCCTGTTGGGGGTTTCCAGGACGTGTCTAGCTCAGTTCCAACATTCTAAAGCATTTTCAGAGGCAGGAATGGGGAAGGTTCCTGTGCAGGCTGTGGGAAAGGGGAGGGGGTGTGTGCACCATCACAGGGGTGAGGTGATGTGTGTGCTGTGGGGGCAGATTCAGCATCACCCCCGTGTTCTCCCAGTGCTGAGGCTGCTGGGCTGCTGCTCTCCCAAAAAGAGGAATAGATGCACTGAGCACAGCAGCAGCTCTGCCCCCTGCACCCCAAACTGCTGCAGCACAGCCTGCCTGTGGGACAGCACTGCAGGAAGTGACTGCAAAGTCAGTATTGCATGCAAGAGAAGGGNGGGTGGGATGGGGTGGGGTGGTGATGGAGGTGCTGCCTGTGCAGGTGCTGTCAGCACTGCCCTCCAGCCACATCCTTTGCAGTTTTCAGTTCTCTCACAAGCTTTCCTAAGGGCCCTCAATATCCCCGGTGCTTCCCAGGGCCAGGAAACCAAAGCCCTGTCTGGGGCAGCAGCAGGAACCTGCTCAGCCCTCCTGAGACAGCCACTGAGGCCAGGACTGGGGGCAGTGTTGCACAAGTGTGCTGGAGTAAATACAGCCTCAGGTTAAGCAAGAGGGCAGGAGGCTTTGGTGTGGTGGCTGGGAAAGGTTTCCATGGCCTGGGCCGTGGCTGTTGCATTGCTGCAGCTGCTGTGGTGAGGGGCTGCTGCAGTGTGAGGTGCAGAGATGGTGGCTGTAGCTGGTGCTGCCTGATGTCACCCTCCCCTGGGGGCTGGCTGGGGATTTCCAGCCCAAGGATTGCCACAGAGAGGTGAGTGATGGCTCCAGCAGGAGCAGGACCTTGTCACATCACTTGTCTCAGCGTGGGTGCTGCTGTGATTCCTGCAGGAGGGGGTGCAGCTGGGGCTGGGGTTTCACTGCAGCAGGGCCCCCAGAGCAGCCCGTTTGCACAGCCTGCTTTCCTCTGGTATTCCTGAGCAGCATGGGGCTGTCCCACCTCACCCCACCGGGCCGGGTGGGTGCAGGTGAGTCAGGCCGCTGCTATTTGCGTTGCATCAGTTCCCTGCATGCGGGAGCTGCACGGGCACGTTGAGAACAGAGATCCCTGCCCCTCCTGCCTGCTGCTGGAGCCTGGCCCCAGCCCCAGCTGCAGCCACAGCTCATCCTGTCCCCTCCCCAGAGCGCCGGGGGCTGCTGCAGGGCACCGGGGCAGCCGTCCCAGCTCTGCTGGGCAAAGACCAGGCAGACACGAGCGATGGAGAGAAGCCGCCTGTATTGAGCACTGGGAGCCCGGGGCAGGGCACAGCCCCCTGTGCGAGCCCGGGGCAGAGCACAGCCCCCTGTGCCAGCCCAGCCCTGGGCAGGGCACAGCCCCCCTGTGCCAGCCCAGTCCTGGGCACAGCCCCCTGTGCCAGCCCAGCCCGGGACACCGGGCAGCCCCTGAGCCCTGTCCCTGCGGGGCTGCTGCTCCCAGGGCAGCTGTTGTGGCCAGCGAGGGGCCAGCAGTGGCCCGGGATCCGGCTGCCCTTGGTCGCTGTCTCAAGGAGCTGTCCAGGCTTGGGGGAGCCGCTGAGGGAGAGGATGGATCCGGCAGATCGAGTGAATTTTGCAATCCTTCACCCTGGTGACTGATGCCAGGCTCCTGGAACCTCCCAACAGGCAGCAGAGCAGGAGGATGCCCCTTGGTGGTCTGTGCCAGACTGTGGGCACAGTCAGCCCGGGCAGGGAGGGCTGTGACATGTCCTGGGCCAGACCCAGGGCCCGTGGCTTGTCCTGTCCTGCCTCCAGCTGGTTCCTGCTCCTGGGAATGGCTGCAGTCCTGCGGGATGGGGCCGGGCCCAGCACCGAGGGATGGAGGCACACACAGGGATACAGCCAGGGCTGCACCAGCCTGGGCTGAGTCCTGCAGGGCCTGGGCAGGGAGGAACGTGGATCCTTCCTAGTTTGCTGAGGCCCTGCTCACACCTTCACTTACATTTACTGCCTGTCAGGCTGGATGGAGCCACGTGGTTGCCGAGATGACTCCATCCACTGGCGTCCTAGAAACGAGCAAAGCAGAGAGAGGGGACACCAGGGGGAGCACCCAGCCATGCTCCTGGTGGGAACAGATGCAGAGAACTGGGAGCCTTTCCCAGCACCTACCTCCCTGGGCTGCCCAGTGCCACCCAGTGCCCAGGTGGCAGCTGGCCCATAGTGCCCATTAGCAGAGGTCAGCATATTGCCCCTGTCCCCAGCTGTGGTGGCAGGTCCAGCCCATTGCCCCCTCCCCAGCTACTGACTCCCTGTGCCCCCCCAATTCCCAGCCCTTACCTTCTGGGCTCTCTCCCTCACTCCCACTGGCACTTTGGTCCTCTGCTTCCCCCAGCAGGTCGGGGCTGTCACCACTGTTCCACTGCCAGGGCAGCTCCTGCAGCTGCAGCAGGGCGTGAGGCTCTGGGCTGGGAGGGGACACAGGGCAGGGACCCCCCGTGCTCTCACCCGTTGGCGCAGGCTCTGCTGCTCCCGCAGCAGCTCCAGGAAGCGGCTGCTCCACAGCAGCTTCTCAGCCCCCAGCTCGGTGCAGAGGAAGCGCACGTCGGCCTCCAGAGCCTCCAGCCTCCCCAGCACGGCCTCGCTGCCATCGCCACGGCGCTGCTGCCCCACTGCTGCCCTGGCACCACAGCCCAGCTCCAGTAACCCCCACGGCACCTGCCAGCCCCAGGGACAGCCCTGGGACAGGGGCTCCAGTAACCCCCACGGCACCTGCCAGCCCCAGGGACAGCCCTGGGACAGGGGCCCACCTGTCTGTCCAGGCTCCCATGCAGAATCTGAGTCCACATCCTCCTCACTCCCCTCTAGTCTGAGCTGCAGGGCTGTGCCGAGCTGGAAGCCAACACGGACACTGGGGACTCACAGCTCCATGGGGCTGGCACCAGCCCTGTCTGGGGAGCCCCCCGGTGCCCCCAGCAGGCCGTGTCACCGGGCTCAGTGACAGGGGCTGGCCAGCACTGTGTCCCACCGGGGTGTTACCTCCTCGGTGACCTGGAAGGCGCCATCCCAGCAGCTCTTGTAGCACATCATCAGGACCTGGGGGGGAGCACGGCTCACGCCTGCCCTGCGGAGGGCAGCGCCTGCAGCGGTGTCCCTGTGTCCCCGGGGCTCGTGGTGGGCACAACCACACAGCGCCCTAAGCCAAGAACCAGCCCCCGGGACGAGGGTCCCACTCCTGTAGCCGGGAGTTGTGGAGTGCTCTGCCGCCCTCCAGCAGCCCAGCTGCAGCAAACCCCAGCTGCGGCAGCAGCGGTGCAGAATTGCACCCAGCAGCGCCCCTGCCCAGCTGCAACAACCCCCAGCCCCAGCAGCAGCAGTGCAGCGATCGCACCCAGCAGCGCCCCTGCCCCTGCTCAGATGCAACAACCCCCAGCCCCAGCAGCAGCGGTGCAGCAATTGCACCCAGCAGCGACCCTGCCCAACTGCAACAACCCCCAGCAGCAGCGGTGCAGCGATCGCACCCAGCAGCGCCCCTGCCCCTGCCCTGGTCCGGCCACA
>VXBR01003136.1:16877-32761 GCA_013400215.1 Cisticola juncidis | reverse complement strand
GTGCTACGGCGCTGTCCTGTCGTGTTCCCGCAGGGCCGCTCGGCGAAGGGGCCCCCGCCGCGGAGCCCCGCCAGCATCCCGTCCTCGCAGCAGCCGCAGGAGCTCCTGAACGCCATCCTGCCGCCGCGGTGAGCGGGCCGGGCCGGGGCCGGCAGCGCCCGGGCGCCCGGCGGCTCCGCTAACGCCCGTGCTTCTGTGGCAGGGAGTGGGAGGAGGCGCGGAGGCTGTGGGTGCAGGAGGTGTCCAGCGCGCCCAGCACCCGCCAGGACATCGTGGTGCTGCAGGAGCAGCTGGACCGGCAGCTGCAGCAGCGGCAGGCGCGGGAGACCGGGCTGTGCCCCGTGCGCAGGGAGCTGTACACGCAGTGCTTCGGTCAGTGCTGCTGAGCACGGAGCTCTTATCCCCGGGACGGGCCGGCAGGAGGTGCCCGCACATGAAAAACAGCTTTAAACGCGCTTAGTTATCCTCCTGGTTGCGCTTAAACCAAGTTTATTTATTTGGTTTATATATTAACTTAGAGCCGTGTGTATCTTACACGCTCTGATGGCTCAGTGCTGGTCTCCCAAAGGTGAGGGTTGGAGAGCAGGATCCTCTGAAGGTTCCCCCATGACTGTAACAAGTCTATAACAGTTTTTAGTGTTTGCTGTTACAGCTTTAGGGGATCGGTATCACTGGCATTACCCGAAGGGCTACAGCCACTCTGCTTTGACCTGCTGCTCTCAATGCTAAGGCTGCAGTGTAACAAAACAAATCAATTATTGCTGCCATTGGAACATGTCATGTCTTAAATGTGGGCCCATTTACCCCAAAGGCCTGCATTTGCTTTTCCAGGACCCTCTTTATTGCCTCAGAACCATCTTCACCCCTCTATGTAAAAGCTAAAGCTTAAGGCATCTCTTCCAGGACTGCATTTTCCCCTCAGTTCTCCATTTACCCTTCCAGGACCCCATTTATTCTTTGAAAACCGTCTTTACCCTTACAGGGTAAACCCTCACCATGATTTTTACTCTTCCAGGACCCCATTTACACCTCAGGACCCCACTGACCCTTCAGGGCCACATTTACCCTTCCAGAACCTTATTTTACACTGTCATGTAACAGGGACCGTGGGGAGACAGAGATAGTGCTAAAGGCAATCCTGCCTCCACTATGTTAATTATCAAAGAGTGGGAAGAGCCTTGGGTGTGATAAAATAGTAGAATAGTTGGAGTCTGCTGGCCGTGCTGTGAGGAGGAGGGGACAGGAGGGGACAGGAGGTTGTGTAAGGGACAGATAAGAGAAGTTGCTGTACAAGGGACAGACAGGGTTAGGTGGCTGTGCTAGGGACAGGAAGGAGCCTGCTGGAATTGCAGAAGGAAGGGAGAAGGAGAGAAAGAGCCAGAGCTGTGTGGAGCTGCCCATGGGAGGTTACACAGAAAAAGTATGAGGGACTTGTAGATAACAAGATCCTGGTGCTCAGAGCCCGCTGAAGGTTTTAAAGAAGTGCTCTGAGTGCAGTGTCCATCTCAACAACCACGGGACAATTATTACCTGTCCCTGGCTGTGATGTGCAGGGATGGGTGAGAGGGGCAGTGAGAGGGGCAGTGAGAGGAGAGTGAGAGGAGAGTGAGAGGAGCAGTGAGAGCAGCAGTGAGAGGAGAGTGAGAGGAGAGTGAGAGGAGCAGTGAGAGCAGCAGTGAGAGGAGCAGTGAGAGGAGAGTGAGAGGAGAGTGAGAGGAGCAGTGAGAGGAGAGTGAGAGGAGCAGTGAGAGGAGCAGTGAGAGGAGAGTGAGAGGGGCAGTGAGAGGAGCAGTGCCAGCACTCCCAGCTGAAGGCTCTGCAGGGATGCATGCTAGCAGCAGTGCCCAGCGCTCCAGCTGAAGGCTCTGCAGGGATGCATGCTAGCAGCAGTGCCCAGCACTCCAGCTGAAGGCTCTGCAGGGTTAGGTGAGAGCAGCAGTGCCCAGCACTCCAGCTGAAGGCTCTGCAGGGCTGCATGCTAGCAGCAGTGCCCAGCACTCCAGCTGAAGGCTCTGCAGGGTTAGGTGAGAGCAGCAGTGCCCAGCGCTCCCAGCTGGGGGCTCTGCAGCCCGTGTTGCCCTTGCAGACGAGCTGATCCGGCAGACCACGGTGAGCTGCGCCGAGCGGGGGCTGCTGCTGCTGCGGGTGCGGGACGAGCTGCAGCTGACTCTGGCCGCGTACCAGGCGCTCTACGAGAGCAGCGTCACCTTCGGCGTGCGCAAGGCGCTGCAGGCCGAGCTGGGCAAGGCACACCTGGAGAAAAGGGTGAGTGGGGAGCCGGGACAGAGCTCCCCGCGGGTGAAATGAGCAGATTTTATAGCCTTGCATCCGTTGTTTCCACGGGATGGCAGCAAAGACCATCAAAACACTCAGCTGGCTGTCCTCAGGGTTAGCTGCACTTGTGCAGCTTGTTCTACAGCTTTAAAGATTGTACCACTTTGTCCTGATGCTTTAAGTTTTAGCTGTCATTAGCTGTCACAGCTTCTGTACTGCATTAGTATATAATTCTGAACTTCATACAGAGTGTTAGCAAGTTCTCTTCACAGCTTAGTTAGACAAAACAATCCTTTTCCAGCTTCTGTACTGCATTAGTATATAATTATGAACTTCATACAGAGTGTTGGCAAGTTCTCTTCACAGTTTAATTAAACAAAACAATCCTTTTCCAGCCCCAGAACCAAGGACTGAAGCTGTTGCAGCTTCAGGCCCAAAAGTATAAAGAGCAGTGAATTGAGCAGAGCAATCTGTGAGGATGGGACCTCATAACCTGAAGCTGTAATTGGACAATTAATCCAAATATGCAGGTTACAATTAACCCAAATAAATGGACCAAAACTTATAAAAGTGTGAAAACTCGTGACCCATGGTGCATCTTGGGTGTAGTCTCAGCCAGGCTCTTGTACTGCCTAAGGTGTACCCTTTAAAGGCCTTTTAAAAAACATCCTACTTTATTCCTTTAACACTGTCTAGCCTCTGTTCTAGGAAGCCTCTCAAAGCATCAGTCCCATCTTAACTGAAAATTGACTATTTGCCAACAAAACTTGAGACATCTGTACTCTTTTCCAAGATTGTAGAGCTGGAAGAGGAAAAGAAAGAGCTAGAAAAACAAGTGAGCGAAGAGAGAGCGAAATGTGAGGCTATTGAAAGGCAGGAAAATGAACGGCGAGAAATAGAAGAGAAGAAACACAGTGAAGAGATTCAGCTCCTCAAACAGAGAAACCAGCAGCTGAAGGTCAGTAAAAATGCACAATTCCAAATACTAGTGGTAAAATTCTCATTAAAATCATTAAAACCCCAGTAACACAGGGGCTTTAATGGCTTTGAAGGTCAGTAAAAATGCACAATTCCAAATACTAGTGGTAAAATTCCCATTAAAACCATTAAAGCCCCAGTAACACAACACACCACTTAACATTAAATATTACCCAAGAGCAACTGTGCAGGGACTGGATAATTATTTGTGCATGTGGCTTTGGGGAGAACAGAGCTTCTGTTCTGCACTTTGTTTTTAAAAGGAAAAGAATCCCACATCTTTTGAGTAAGGAAAGAATGTCTCCCTGAACAACGTCAAATGTTTCTGGCTACAGCTAAAAACATTTCCCTTAGAACAAGCTGCTTTTCCTGCAGACTCTACTTTCTAACTCACATTTTAGGACTGCCCTGGACAAAATCTCAGATCAGATGTGTGAATCCATTTCTTCCTTGAAGTACCTGTACCTGACCAGCTGTGTGTGCCACTGCTGTGGGTTATTGTGCTGGCTGCTCCCATCCATCCACTGAGATCAAATTGTCTCAGTAATCACAAAACTTGTTGTTCCCAGCTCCTCTTGTCCCAGAGACAGTCCATGTTCCAAATGCTAGAGAGCCAAATACTTAATTTAGCTCACATATTCCAGCCTGAAATCAGAGAATTCAGACCACTGTTTCAACAGTTTTTATTTAATTTCCCCCTCGATGCTTCACATTCTAAATCGAGTCTCTCATCGTACAACAGAGCCAAGGCCAGCTCTGTTCTCCTCAGAATGCAACAAGTGTGCATGCCAGGAAGGACAAACTGATTTATAAAACATGTAGGAATGAAATTGCTGGGGAACAAACCTGGCCTGGCTCTCCTGGCAGCAGCACAGGGTCCCTCAGCTCCTTGCTGTGAACATCCAAAAGAAAATTTAGCCCTTCACAGCACTGAGGGTTTTTTTTTTTAGGTTGGGGAAATCTAATTTGTCTCACTGTCTCATTTGTTTTTCAGGCCCAACTTGAAGTCCTCGTTGCAGCAAAGAATTAATTGTTTTGTTGTCCTCAAGGCAGGCTCAGAAGAGCTGTCAGAACAAGAAGCTTGCAATTAGTAACAAAGATTTGTCTTCCTAAAACGATCTTGAGTTTTCACTTACCAGTAACAGCAGGCAGTGTAACTGTGTTCTTTCTTTCTCTCTTGAAGAGTTGAAATTCAAGAGCTTCATTAATTACTGCTCCCTCCTTCAGAGCCATCTCAGCAGTCAGCTCTTTGAACAGTGAACTTGTCTGGGACTTGCCTGTTGGTAACGTGCTAATGACCCTCAGAGCAATAACTAATAAACATTTTTAATGCAAACATCTCTCTGACATTATTAGTTTGTAGAAGATTCAGAAACTATATAAAAGTGCCTACAAGAAAAGTAAGTCACATGCACCAAGAAAGAAATGGCAGCTCACTCTTGGACAGGTGTCTTGGGGCTATTTCCTTGAGAAAATCAGAACCATCAGCAGTAACTGAGCACAGGCAACACCAAAGCTCTGGGTGTGATTGTTTCTAGTGAAATGAAGGGGCACAAGAGATTCACTTCTCAGTGGAAGTAAATGAAATCCCTGCTTGAGGTGCCTCTGTGAGCAGCTGTTACCTAGTAAGTGAACATGGGAATGAGAATTCCCTGGAGTCATGTGAAAAACCCCATAAATCTGGTTTCCAGAAAAACCCACCCAAACCCCACCACTGAGAACACTGGAATGGCTGTTTGGCCACTGCAGTGTTTGCTGGCCTAGGACAGCGATGTGGAAATACCATCAGCTCCAGCAGCACAAAGAACTTTCAGATGATGCAGAAACAAAGAGAGGGATGCTGCTGCTGGGGCCAGGACAGACCGGTCACACTGGGCTTTGAACAGGAACCGCAAGTTTTATAATAAAAAAAGCCACCGCATGCTAGAGCTGGTTTATGTAAAATTTAATAGAATAAGCAGCTATTGCTTATGTTTGTATTTTTTAGACTTTGATCTTTGTCCCTCCAAGCCAGTTTTTTTCTTGTTCTTATTCTTATTTTTCACGTTGTGAGTTTCATAATAGCGGACTCCGACTTTCTTGGAGCGCTGCTGCCTCTCGGCTCGTCTCCTCTGCAAACACAAAACACATTAGCAAAAACCCCAACATCCAGAGCCTCGGTGTCTGCAGCTCTCCAGTGGTGTTCACTCTGCATTCCACACACATTTAGTAAAAGAAATAATTTCAAACAAAATGTTACTGATGTGACCCTATATGAAAAACCCATCCCCTGCTCTTAGGAGAGAAAGCTCTGCTTCAGTCTTTGCAGAAGCAACAAGATACAAAATGCAATCTCATGTGCATAGTCAGGTAAGAGGGGGTGACAGAAGAACATTCATAACAGAAATCAGTTTTCATTCCCCTTCTGTCCATGCCCCAAGTCTCAAAGCTCTTTAGTGGTATCACCAAGGATAAAAAAGCCAGCTTATTTCCCTGTTCTGCTGTAGTACAGAAAAGCACACTTACTTCTTTGGATGTGAGTTTCCTACAAGGCTGTTTAGCCAACTGGTCATCATCATCATCACCTTCCTCTTCTTTCCTCTTTCTTTTCCTCTCTGTGCTGCCTGCAAACAGCAGAGATCATGACTTGGTACCTTCCAGAACATTCATTTGTCTGAAGAATGTCAGGCTGAGGTCACCCTCTCAACTGCTTGAGCAACACATTCACTGGGCTGTATTTAAGAGCTTCTACCAAAACAATGTGAGTGTTCCTCACAAGAGAATCACAGCTATTACTGTGAAGCTGCTCTTGAGAAGCAGGTTGCTCCAGCCCCATTCAAGTCCAGGAGAATTCCACAGGAGCCAGGACAGGACTCTCCACCTGATTGTGTCTTTATTTAAACTGATTACAACAACTGAAGCCACAGCAGAAACCTATAGCCTGAAGCATCTCTGCTTTTATAAAATCCCAACTCCCATCCACTCCCTCCTGTCTTCCCCAGGGAATGGGAGCTGCTCTGGCTGCAGCCTGCTGGAGCCCAGGCTGGTGGAATTCAACACTTTCCTTCACTGTATCTTCCCTCACTAAGAGGAACATCTCCCATCTCACAGACAGCTTTCTTTAGGAAGGCTACACCAGGTTAGCAGCAGCCCTTGGGTCAGCTAAAGGGAGATTTAAGTAGTTTTAGGGGAAAAGAACTTGCAAAGAGGATCCAGTGGATGCTTCTCCTCTAATGCCATTTTTTTCTCTGGCTCATAGGATTCCCAAATGTAGATTCCCAAAATCTACTAATCTTGTTTTACCTCTGTCTTCAGTTTCTTTGGGTTCTTCAGCCTTCTGCATGGATTTTGCAAACACTTTGTCACTGAGTCTGCTGGGGATTCTATGGAAGATAAAACCAGCAATAAAAGATTGCTGTTACACAAACAGTGACCACCTCTGAGAAGCCATCAGACTCCAGCAGATCCCAGTCCCTGTCAGCATCAAAGCCAGCCTTTGCACCAGAATATTGCAATACCCTTGGTTGCTGGTGTTACTGTGCTTGTGTGCTATATGAGAGAGAAAATGCAGCACTTAAACCTTGAAATCTCAGTCCTGACAAGGCTGGTGGGTGAGCTTTGCTAAAACTGGGCCTGCTACATGGGCCAGGATTCACTGCACATTCACCAAGACCCAGGAATATCCAGCCCTGGCATTATCCCCCATCAAGGAGAGATCCAAGGATGCAGTATTGCTGCCCAGAAAACCAAGATAATGCTAACTCTAATCCAAAGTTTAAGAGGCAGCTTTCCAAAAGTGAGAAAATTTTTAATTTGCTGGTAAATAGCAGCTCTTGGAATTATCTTTCAAAAACAAACTGCTACTTGGCCCAATTCCCAACCTCTAGAGCTAAGCCAGATAAGCTGTGGCAATTTGTGTGTGGCAGCACAGGGGGATTTGTCAGGCAAGTAAGAAATGGAGTCAAATGACAGCAGAGCCTCATCAACCCTTTTTCCCCCCTGCAATGTATTGGACAGATTCAGGTACCTTATAGCTGAGAATCTCTTGGCCTTGGCTTTCTCCAAAAATTTTTTGTATTTTGCAATCTTGTCCTCCAAAGCCTTCAGAACTGCTTTAGAGCCCTCCTGGGCAATTGGAGGTGCAGCCACCTCCAATTGCTCCTCTGCTGGATTCTGATGTTCATTCTCCTCTTGCTCCTCCTCCTGCTCCTGCTCCTCCTCTCCAGAGGAATCGTTGTCTGTGTCATCAAACCCTGGCACATCCACAGGAACCAGGTCTTCCTCTGAGAACTGAGGGGCCACGTTGATCCTGCCGAAGTTCTGGCGGACCTGGGACATGATCTGCCTGATCTCAGTGTTGGTGCTGCTCCCCTCTTCTGCTGCCTCCACACCTGATGCCACCACCTCAGAGACTTTCTCCTCAGTATTATCTTGGATGGATGTCACAGATGCTTCCGACTCAGGAGGCTGCAAGGAAGAGCAGGATATATTATCCCTAAAGTCCATCCCACAATCTCCAGGAACAATTTCCATTTTCTCTCTTTGGAAAAAGCCTGTGATGACAGACAACATGAGCGCTGACATTTCTGGCAGTCAGTAATGCCTCAGACATCTCTGTAAAGAGCATTGCTACCTGGTCCTCACCAAATTCAGGTGTCCCCTGAAGGACTATGCTTAGCACTGCCCAAGTCTCATGGCACTAAAGCAGCAGTGACTACCATTAGGAAAATCAAATATGTGGGAAGAGGAGGCACAAGCATCCCATTCTTACCTGGGGACCTGGCTGACCTGGTTCTGCATTCGGTGGCTTCACAAAGAAAGGGATTCTGCCCCTCTGCCAATCATTGAGAACCATCTTGCTCACAGTCTGCAAGTCAGGCTCACCACCCTGAGGAGAAACAGGAATAGTTTATGTCCATGTTTGCAGGGCACACAGCCCTCCTGTGCCCTGTGAGCAACACAAACATTGCCATTTCCCATGCTCAGAACAGGCCACACGCTCTTCCAGCCCACAAATGCAGGAAACTGTTGCACCTTTAGCAGTTTTCCAGTCCTAGCAGCAAGTTTCTCAAGGAAGTCTTCTGCATCCGTCCAGGAATCAATTTTGTACGTCTTCCTGATGTACTCTGCTTTGGCTCTTTCCAGCACAGCCACAATGTGGTCTTCAGGGCTCTTAATCTTTTCAACTTGAACCTGAAAAAGCACAGAAGAGTGGAGAGAATCAACCCTCTGAGAGCATCACAGCAACAACAAGCAAAGCTCTCCAGCACCCAGTGCAGACACGTACCACTCCCTTCAGCACAATGTCTGTCTCTGAGTCTCCTGATGGATAAACCACCCCGGGGCAGTCGATGAGAAAGATCCGGCGCATCAGGGTGATGTACTGCCACACCTGGAAGAGACCACGGCTCCCATCAGCACCTTCCACACAGAACCTTCCACACTGCTCCTTTTTAATGAAGGGATCAGCAGCTCCCATCAGCACCTTCCACTGGTCATGTTTAATGAAGAGACCACGGCTCCCATCAGCACCTTCCACTGCTCATGTTTAATAAAGGGATCAGCAGCTCCCATCAGCACCTTCCACACTGCTCCTTTTTAATGAAGAGACCACAGCTCCCATCAGCACCTTCCACACAGCTCCTTTTTAATGAAGAGACCACAGCTCCCATCAGCACCTTCCACACAGCTCCTTTTTAATGAAGGGATCAGCAGCTTCCAACAGCACCTTTCACACTGTTCTTGTTTAAGGAAGATATCACCAACTCCCCATCAGCACCTTCCACACAGGTCTTGTTTAATGAAGGGATCAGCAGATCCCATCAGCACCTTCCACTGCTCATGTTTAATAAAGGGATCAGCAGCTCCCATCAGCACCTTCCACACTGCTCCTTTTTAATGAAGGGATCAGCACCTCCCAACAGCACCTTCCACACTGCTTTTGTTTAATGAGATCAGCAGTTCCCCATCAGCACCTTCCCTAATGTTCTTGTTTAAGGAAGAGATCACCAACTCCCCATCAGCACCTTCCACTGCTCTTGTTTAATGAGGGGATCAGCAGCTCCCATCAGCACCTTCCACACTGCTCTTTATTTAATTTTTCAAGATCAGAGTCAGAGAAACAGAGCCTGACCCCACACTTGGATCAGGAGAGCACAGTCAGGGAGCAAGGGCAGCTGAGCATTCCCATCACAGCCCTGCAGAGTGGGAATTTGGGAATGCTGCCAGAGCAGTGCCTCAGAGCAGGGCCTGTCCATTAGCCCCTCCTCAGGGTCACACAACCTGTGTCATTAGGCTGATTCACAGGAATTCTGCCTTCAGCCACATCTGCACCTTTCACACAGGGACATTCCTACCTTTGTCTCCCCTGCAATGGGGGCCACGCTGCAGACCTTCTTGGACCTCAGGGTGTTGATCACTGAGCTCTTGCCAACGTTGGGGTAACCAATGAATCCCACACTGATCTGCTTCTTGTCAGAGTGTAACTGGTGAGAAATAACATGTGCTTTTACATCTTGGAGTGAGGGACACAATTACCACTGCAGTCCTGAACCCACCAATGCTAACAAAGCTACCACACACAGAAACCCCCACTCCAAACCAACCAGAGGTTCCCAAAATTGTTCTGTACCTTTCCAAACTGCCTTATGAGCTGTATGAAAGCACCTTTGCCGAATGGGTTTGTGAGGCTGGCGTGAAAAGCCAGAGTTGGATACTCCTGGGAAAGGACAGCAACCCAGCGCTTCTGCAGAGGCAAAGGGGACTGGGTTAGAGAGCCAGGGCTGGACAGGGACACTGAGGAGCACACAGCATCTGCACTGGGCTCAGAACTGCAACTGGCCATGAACATTGCTAGGGAAGAACCTTTGAAGCACTTCCCCAACCCAACAGCTAAAAGCACTGAGTATTGTTTGTATAAAAGACAAACAATTTCCCAAAACCGCCTTCACTGCTAGCTAAAACTCATTAGTTTAATGACATAAAGCAAACCAGCTGGGGTGGATACAGATCCTAGGCAGACTAACATTTAGCACACTCTGGAGACAACAGCTGAACTGTTAAATCCAGACAGAGGAAGTAGGGAATTTGTGGCTGGCGTGTGTTGCTCAACTTGGCCAAACTTGGCCAGATTTACATGGTAATTGTTACTTTTACTGCAGGCAAGCAGAGAACTCCCAGCACCCCAGTTGCAGTTCAGCCTTCCAGACCAGCAAGGGGACTGGCACAGAGCTACAGCACAGCCTAAAGTATCTCTGCTTTTGTCTGACAACAGGAACAAAGAAGGTCCACAGAACAACAGGCAGGACTGTGCTTACAGTGGCCCAGGTGGGAACGAGATCACATTTGTTCAGGACAAAAATGAGATGTTTCCAGGGCTTCTCCTTTTTCAGGTAGGATTCCACATGAGGGGAGCGAGTGCCCATGGGATCCCGGGCATCCAGAACTTGAACAACAACATCTGATGAGTCAATCACCTGAAAAATAAAAGAAATTCACACAGAAGTAAAGGATTTTGCAGAAAGCAAGATATTCCTTACCTCCCAAATGAAAATGAGTCATATTTGAAACTATATAATTTATTTTAAAACCTTACATCCTTCACAAACTGCTAGTTCCCCACAGACCAAGGAAGTTCAGACTAACATCCACTGATGCTCTGCTCTCCTAAATCCCCTTGAAATTCTGCCTGAACAGCTCAAAGACTTTTACCTGTTCTTATACCAGGGAAAAAAAAACACTACACCCAAATGGGAAAACTAAAGTTCTGCAGCACACAAACCCCCAGTGTTCATCATCCATTCAGCAATAACTCCCTTCTGCCATTTCATAATGGGTCAGGGTTTATAGGATGTTTTCTGGACCAATATGAAACACAAAACCAGGCAGGAACCTGCTGTTAGTCCACGAAGCAACTACAGCAGGGAGCTGTCATTTTATGACTTGCTTCAAGCCAAGTGAATTTGTTTCACAGCTTTTCCCTGCAGTTTTGGCAGCCTCTTACTGAAATCTGTTTTGCTCAACCATTCCCAGTGCTTTTAGATCCAAATGAAAAGGTTTGAAGCTACATTCAGAAATTCAGAGCAAAAAGTCAAGCAATTCACACCTAAGAGTCACTGAGAGCACACAAACTGCTCATACCACCCCAATTTCTCTGGCAGCCTTGGTGGCCCATGGAGAACTGAGGGTCAGAGCTCTCCCAAGACAACCCCATCAACATGCCAGATGTTTTTGGACTAAAGAAACTAAAGGGAACATGACTCTTCTACTTGTGGTGGAGACCAAGGAATCCAAGAGAAACTTACACCTTCACTCTGCCAGTCCTCTCCTAAATCTACACTTTAAGAATATTTGTTCATGTAGGACAAGAGCTCAAGAATCAAGCTCAGTCAGGCAGAGATTTGGAAATTTAAATCTACTCTTTTTGAGTTTTTCTCATTGTTGCTGTACAGGATTTCAATGCTGAAGCCCTGTAAAGGCTGGGAGATGTGACTGCTGAAATTCCAAGTGCCATTTACCTTGTAGAGCTCACCCCAGATTCTTTTGGACTGTCCTTTCTTGAAGATTTCCTCTTGTGCTTCATTCCTAGAAGACATCACCAGAAACATCAGCAATCACATATACAGAATCAGGATTTTCTCTTCTCTTAAACCATTTACAGACAAAAGAGGGGACAAAGCCCAAGTGACAGCTGGCATTTAGCCAAAATCCCAAATTCAGCTCATCTTTTCCTTCCTCCTCACAGCACAGATTCTTCTTTACAAACAAGGCTGCCTTTTCATACATGTAAACAATGAATCATTTTTCCTTTCCAGTCACCTCACACCAGTGTCCTCTGTCACCAGGTCTCGGTCCTTGCCCTGGTCATAAGACTCTGACGAGGCCTCAGCATTCTCCACCAGGGACTGCACATCACTCACAGACAGATTTGGTCTTTTCCTTTGTGCTTTGGGGCCAAACGTTGTTTCAAATGTTTCTGTGTCAAGAATGTGAACTCTGGAGGTCTGAGGAAAAACAGGTTGGTAAAAAAAAATCAAAATCCAAGCACTTTTTATTCCCAACTCTCGTGACACGCAGGGAAGGAGCCCCAAGTTCAGCACAGCCTGGAACAAGTGACAGGCACTGCCCTAACAATGTTTGAGTTTTCTCAAGCTTGGAGAAACACAAGAGTGGATATTTAATAAGCAACAAAACATTCTGCACTTGCCAACAAACCATGCTTCAGTTCTCCCACCATAAATGGTGTCAAATGCAATTACAGGCACCATGATGAACATTCAGCTGCTATCTTTGATCATTTCTTGTTTTTGTAACAAGAGCACAAATCTCGCCAAATTCTCAGATTTTTGTCAGGGTCAATTACAATCAAAACTGTAGATTTTAAAGCTGGCAATGAAAGCCAGCTTGTCTTGGAACAGCAAACAATTCGTTGCTGAAAGCAGCAATTTGTTTTTGTAATGCACGTTTTAAAACAACTTTCCCCCTAATTTAAATAATGTTCTTAAGACATGCACTTAGAAAGTTTCCATATGACAAAATAGCTACCAATAGCCCAAAATAATGGTTTAGACAGCGAGAAAAAAATGGCAATAACTAAATGTAATTTAAATAACTAAATAACTTGGTGTATTAGAAATGAAGGCTGAATGAACAAGAATTTCTAATACAGGATAGAACATATGGATTTGAGTTCAAATTCATCACGTGAGTGTCTGCAGGGTGAAGCAGCCTCAAGAAAGGCCCAGGAGCTGTTGGAGGCATTAGAACATCAGCTGGCACATTAACCCATCAGAAATCAGATCCTGATATGATAGCATCACAACCTGTCATAGAATCACAGAGGGTTTTGGGCTGAAGGGCCCTTAAAGCCCATCCAGTGCCACCCTGTGCATGGGCAGGGGCATCTTCCACCATCCCAGGGTGCTCCAAGCCCTGTCCAAGCTGGCCTTGGACACTTCCAGGGATGGGGCAGCCACAGCTTGTCTGGGTAACCTGTGCCAGGGCCTCCCACCCTCACAGGAAAGAATTTTTGGGTTAATTTCCTGTTAGAAAATGAGAATTTTTATTTAATAATGTATCTTTGTCCTCACACTTGATGCCCACAGTGACAGAGAATCAGACCCATCCTCCCCTAAGGAATCTACCACAGCTGCCCCCACAAGGCTTCCAGGAGCCAGGATTTCCCCAGAGTGAGCAGAGACAGCACAACTGTTCCCAGTAAATCCCTGTGTGTGTGTGATACCCACGTGGGGCTTGATCCTGTCATAGAACAGGGACATGGGCAGCTTCTTCTGCCTCATGATCACCCTGTAGGGATCCTTCATCACCGTCTCCATCTCCTCCCGGAATTTCTGCAGGGATGCTTGCTTGATCACACGAGTATTCCCTGAGGGTAAAAAACAAACACCACACTTGGCCATTCCTGATCTTAGCTGCTCCAACTGGGGGCACTAATAAAAGATGAACTTTCTATATAGGGACAAAAATGAGGGAGAAACCCAAAGGGTTTTACATGGGACAAAGCCCAAATAGGCAGCCAATGACTTTCCTTCCCACCATTTATAGGAAAATTTAGAATTATCTAGGACACTAAACAGCCATACAGATGGGCAAATCATGGGGAATGGCCACAGAAGGTAAATAACCCCCCTCAGGGGAGTGTGTGCAAAGCAAACCCCCAAAGCACAGGTACAGGCAAGGGGTGCCAGTGATGCCTCAGGATTTCAACTTTTATATTTTTCATATATTTGTAGCCCTGCAGTTCTTTAGTGTGGAACTCCAAACCCCACACACAGTGGGAGCTGCTGCTTCCCCATTTTGGGCAGACACAGCAATTCCTCTGCAGGCCTGGGGATCAAGGACACCTCACTGCCTCAGGCCTGAGGGATGGGAACTAAAGTGAGTTGGGGGAGCAAACTGGGGGTAAATGAGTTCATGACCTGAAGCTGGAATTGGAAGATGAACCCCAATCTGCAAATGGCCCAAACTTATAAAATTGTGAAAACCTGTGACTTGTCATCCATTTTTGGGTGCAGCCCCTGGGGGGGCTTTGTCTGCCTTAAATGCACCTGCAGGCCCTTCAATAAATAGAACTGCTTTTTATTCCCTTAATTTTGTCTGGCAGATTTTAATTTAACAGATTAAATTCTTAATTTAATCTGTTTTTAGGTAGCCCCACAAGGCATCAACAACAGCAGGGGTCCCTCACCTTCCCTACACAGCTCTCAGACCAGAATTCTGAACCAAACACCTTTCAACACACAAAATTCAACAGTTTTGAAGCTTGCCAGGTCTGGCAGTTGGACAAAACTCACCAAACCATTTGATGTTTGGCTCCACTCTTGCCACGGTGCCTGGTGCCACAGTGGACTGAAACTGCAGGGGTTTGATCACTTTGCCACGTTTGTTCCTAAGGGACAAATGAACAGTGTGAGGGCACAAAGGGCAGCACTGCCCTCTCCAGCCCTTGTGTGTGCCAGGCCAGAGGCAGAGACACGAAATGCAGAGAGATCCTTCACCTACAGCTGCTGCATTCCCTGAGGGTGAGTTAATCCAGCCCTGGGCAGCAGTGGTGGCACTCACAGCCCTTGGTCCCTCTCCAGCCTGGCCTCAGCCTCCCTGCAGCTGCTTGTGCCAGCCCAGGAAGGGCTCACAGGGCTGCAAAAGCCACCAAGGATCGTTTTCTAGCAAATCCCACTGAGTTCTCTCACAAAACCTTTGAACCAGCTCTGCCCACAGCTCTGCAGGACTCACCCACACAGGATTCACCAGATGAGACCTGCTTTGAATTCAGCAACATTTCAAGGTCCCTCCTCCCCTCTGCTCTCCAAAATGTGGGAAATTCAGCAGAAGAAACCAAGCACGGGGATCTCAGCCCTGCCATGGCTCTGTGGGTGCTGCCCCCCTGCCAGCGACCCCGGGGTGTGGCACAGAGGGGGACAGGGGACACTCTGGAGATGCTGAGGGAGCTGAAGCTGTGCAGGTATTTTGGGGAGCTTTGGAGCTAAGCTGCCGTGGGAAATTCGGGAATCCTGAGTGATTTGGGTCTCACACTCCACGCAGACGCACCAAGTGTTTGCCAGCTGTGTCCCCGGCACATCCCGGGGCTGCTGACAGCTCGGGATGGGGATCAGGCTTCCCAGCTCGCGGGGTTACCGAGCACGCAGTGACACCGAGCCAGCACCGAGGCGTTTTGTCGCCTGTCCCCGGTACCGGGCCCAGCCGGGCCGCGCTCACCTGCGCTCCTTCTGCCGGTACATGTTGAGGCGCCGGATGGTCGCTCGGTCCCGCATGTTGTTCCCTCCCTCGCCCCCGATGCGATCTGCGGAGACACGACAACATCAGCCTCACCCCGGTTCGGTTCGGCCCGACCCAGCCCGGCTCGGCCCGCGGCCCTGCCCGTACCGGGGTTGGTGCTGGCGCGGGAGGGGTTGATGGAGCAGCGGCCCTTGTAGCGCGGCTTCACCATGGTGGCGGTGCCGGTGTCGGTCCTGGTGCCGGTGCCGGTTCTGGTGCTGGTGCCGGTGTCAGTTCTGGTGTCGGTGCCGGTGTCGGTCCTGGTGCCGGTTCTGGTGTCAGTTCTGGTGCCGGTGCCGGGACAGGCCCGGAGCGCTCGGGCCGGGCCGGGGACACGAGGGTGGCACTTCCGGCGCACG
>VXBR01003136.1:3993-16595 GCA_013400215.1 Cisticola juncidis | reverse complement strand
GGGACACACTGGGGCTGCTGGGGGGACACACCGGGGCTGCTGCTGGGACACACTGGGGCTGCTGCTGGGACACACTGGGGCTGCTGGGGGGACACACCGGGGCTGCTGGTGGGACACTGGGACTGCTGGTGGGACACACTGGGGCTCATAGAGGGCACTGGGGCTGATGATGGGACACTTGAGCAGCCAGAGAGGCACTGGCGCTGGTGGAGGGACCTTGGGGTGGCTGATGGGACACTGGGGCAGCTGGTGGGACACTGAGGTGGCCAGTGGGACACTTGAGCAACTGGAGGGACAGTGGGGCTGCTTGTAGGACACTGAGGCCACTGGAGGGACACTGGGGCTACTGGAGGGACACTGGGGCTACTGGAAGAACACTGGGGCTGCCTGTGGGCCACTTGAGCACCTGGAGGGACACTGGGGCTGCCTGTGGGCCACTTGAGCACCTGGAGGGACACTGAGGCTCCTCATGGGACCCTGATGCTGCTCGTGGGACCCCAGGGCTGCCAGAGGGCAGTGCCACAGCAGAGACTGGCGCACAGGGCAGTGCTGGTGGGCATTCACAGGCACACGGGGCTGTTCTTGCTGGGTCACTGGCACAGAATTGTAAAAATCAGCAATCACAACTCTGTTTTTATGTGCGTGTAAAGAGTCACACGGATGGAGCACTGACAAATCAAATCTGTGCAAGCTCTGTGTCCAAAGCTCAAGCCCACATTCATGTCCCTGCCAGACTGTAACAGCAATTTGAAAGCTCCTCACCTAGGGGAAATGAACAAAGCTGAATTGAAACCGTGTTAATTGATACCAGAGCTTGGGCTGGGGCCAAGCTCAGCACCTTGGGAATACTTGCCCAAAACACAGCTCTGGCCCATCCTTCCCAAACACTTACTAGCAGCAGAGCGTTCCCAGCCAGTGCAATGTCCTTCTGGTGCTGCTAATGCTCCTTTAAACCCAGAACAATAACAGAGCTGCTGGGATTTTGTTCTTTTAATGATTTTCAGCGTTTTGCTGTGAGGTGTGGAGTCCCTGCTGTACAAGGGAGCCCTGATGAGTCAGGCCTTGGGACATGTTTTGTAAGACTGAGTCTGGAGTTGGAGGCTGTTTGGCTTAAGCCTACACGTTCTGGTTTTTCTCTTAATAGAATTATCTGTGCCTTGGGCATTGAAAAAATACACATTGATGTGGGCATAAAAAAATCAATTCCAAATTGTAGATAATTGTTTAAGCTATCAGACTCGAGGCTCATGTAGAAGAGTTTTCCCGGGACAAGTGTGTTTTCTATTAGAGTTGATATCAATCTGTCAGAAGAGCCTTTTGATTTTCAACATTTTAGACTAAATAGTTGAGTAATACTTTTGCTCTGCTCTCCCCAACTCTTTCTTCCCTTCCCTTAAGAAAACACCCTCTTTATTGTTAGCCAGAGATGGTGGGGTGCAGCCAGGAAGTCGCCGTCTCTTTCTGTGAGAGAACAGCCCCAGCCAGCTTTGGGCAGGAGGCTGTGGCAGGGAAAAGTTGTCTTGGGGATGCCTCGGAGTTGGGTGCTGAATTCCCAGGCTGGAAGGGAATTCAGCACCCAATTCCCTGATGGGAAGGCTCGGACCCTTTACCCAGCCCCACACCCCCATTGGGGTGGGCTACCAGCCTGGATTTTGTGTCATAAGAAAAGATCCTGTAATGTGTGGGACCCTCATTCAAACTTTCACCTTGCTGTGGTGCTTTCCTCTCTCTCACACATTGCCTGACCCCAATTCCATCCCTGGGGCCAGCAGTTGGTGTTTAACTTGCAGCATCCCTGAGGCTGCAGCTGCTCAGTGTGTATCTGATAACGTGTGAGTTATTTTGCTCCACTAAACTGATGTTTTGTTGCTCTGTGACTCACAGCTCTTCCTTTGCTCTTGATGCCTTCCCCCATTTCAATCTTTAGCTTTTTCTCCTTCTGTTGCCATTGGCTGTGTCTGTGCCACAACCAGCCAGGACAGCAGGGTCACAAATCCTTGTCTGTCGCCTCTGCTACGTGGCCTCAGCACCACTGCCATGACCAGGGCTGAAATGAAATAATTTTGAGTTTTATGTGGCCTCATCTTTGTCAAATCCCAGTGAATGTGGTTACGTGATGCCATGGGAATGACTCATTCCCATAATTACATATGTTCTGAGGGGTTATTCCCATTGTATTATTAAAAACTAGTGATGCTGGATTTTTGGCAGGGACTGTCTTCCTCGTATGATCTACAGATTTTGTCAATTAAATGAAGGAAAATGAGATTTCCAAGGGTTCAGAACAAGACTGGACTTGCACTCTGAGCCCTTTTTCAGTGTGGGATTGAGCTCCACTGTTTTATTTAACAGCATAAAGCAGCATCAGCCACCTCCCTCCACTGCAGCAGTTCCCTGCAGAGCACAAGGGTGCACGTGGATTTTATGGTTTGTCTTTAAAATCAAAGCAGAAGATATTGTAGGCAGTTTATCAGCACAGCAGCTTTCCCAGCTCAGTTCCTCAGGTGTGGCTTCCCAGGGATGCAGCAGGCAGGAGCAGGAGGGAGGGATCCTTGGCAGAAGGCTCCA
The DNA here is from genome assembly GCA_013400215.1 of Cisticola juncidis. Taxonomy (NCBI): domain Eukaryota; kingdom Metazoa; phylum Chordata; class Aves; order Passeriformes; family Cisticolidae; genus Cisticola; species Cisticola juncidis. The sequence continues at coordinate 14,027 of VXBR01003136.1, read as the reverse complement.
GGTGTGACAGCTCTTGAACAGCAAAAACAAAGTGATCCTGGACTGTTGCTTTGGATATGGAGTTCCCAAAAATGTGACTGAAAGCAATAGGGGAACTCATGAGGGAGGAGAAAACTGAAGTCAAGAAAAAGGCAAAAGGTGTGGGAGGCTTTGAGGGGCCAGGCTGGGCTGTGCCAGCGGGGTGGAGCCCTTGGGGCCGGGGTGGGCTTGGAGCTGTGCTGGCTGCAGAGCCCTGGGCACATCTGCCAGCACCACTCTGGGCACTCAGCAGCACTCTGAGAGCTAAAGCAGTTAAATGGGAATGTTTTCCTGTGGTTTGATGTGAACAGTCATGAAAAGTGACTTCTGCCCTTATGGGCTGGGCTCCTCTGTGGCCACCAGGGCCCTGTCAGTGCCCCATAACCAGAGCTTTACCTCAGGCTGTAAATAATCCATGACCTACCTGGCTGCCTCTTTATTCCTGTTCTTCAAAAATCCTGGCAATTCCAGCAAGCAGCTCCATCCAAACTATGGTTTGGCATTCAGCTGGGGGTAATATATTATCATATACATAAATGCCATCAGGGTGAATTATTTATGGTGAGTGATTAAATACACTGGTATTTCTGTAATTTTAATATAGATTTTTTTAAAATGTGATGCCTGTCATCTCTCTGTGAAGTCTATTGACTTCATAAAATCTGTAAATATATATCTGAATTATCCCTTTTAGTATTCTCAGACAATGTAATCTAAACAACAGTTTTGGAGATAACCTGTTTCACTATCCTACTTTGTTTCCTTTAATCAAAGCTAAGATTTCTCCTGAGTGAGAAATCATTTAAACATAAACATGGGCTAAGGAGTATATACATTACCTTCACCCTCTGAGGCTGCAGTCAGTGAATTCCTGTGTGAGTCCAGCTCATTGACTGTAGATGATGAAAAATATTTGTATTACCCAGAGAGGGTTAAGAATGTGACAGAACCAACGTGTGTTTGGTGACATTCATCTGCTTTAGGTTCCAAATCTCAGCAAGTAAGAGAGAAATTAAACAGTTGCAAACCCATGGCTGCAAGCTGTCCATTATTCCTGGCCCTTTGTTCCCCCCATGGCATTGCTCAAAAGCTGAGGGAAGGGCCTAGAAACCATCCTGGGCATTCTGAGTGAATGGAATTCTGGCCAGCAAACAACACCAGGTTGTTCAGCAGGGAAAATGAAGCTTTTTCCTGTGCAGTGCAGTTCCTGACAGATGATCTGTCTGTCTGTCTGTCTGTCCATCCAGCAATTGCTTCTCCAGTTCAGCATCAAGCTGATCACAGCATTAGGTGGGAATAATGCAGGAATTGGGGCAGGAATTTCCAATCCATGATCCCTGTGGCTCCTTTGGCTCTCAGGAGGGGTTCACTGTGTCTGTGGACATTTTAATGAGTTGGGTCTGACTCCAGTTTTGGTGAATAAACAAATGAAGCTGGTTCAGCAAACCCATTTATTGATTTATTTGTTTAAAGACATGTATTTTACAGTGATGCCATGGAGACAACACCACGAGAGGGTTATTTAGTGCATGGAAAGAGAGCATTCACGTGTGTGTGAGTTGAGGTGACATCACCCAGCTCAGGACATCTCAGCTTGCACTGGGGAGCTCAGTGTGCAGTTCACGTCGGTCAAAAGGCAAAATGATCCTAAATTCATAACTGAACCAGCTCTCTGGGAGTGGGAATAAGCACAATTCTTGAGCTGACTCAAAATTTAAAAAATGGAAATAAATTGGATTTATTTTTTTATATCTTTTCTCCTAATTTTTCTAAAACAATTTAAATTTAAAATCACCCCTAATGAAAAATCTTGGATATTCTTAATATGCATCTTAAACTTCCTGTTGCCTTTGTCCTTTTTTCTTCCCATTTTGCTCCAAAAAAAGGAAGAAAGTAGGGGAAAGGCTACAACACAAAGAAGTTTGTCAGTTTTTACAATAATCCCTAGAGTTCTCTAAAATAGGTTCTGTTGATTTATTACATGCAGTTTAGTTTTGAAATACTTGTGCTTATAGTGCCAGGAGTTACTGTAGGGAATCAAGTCATTAGCAGAGCCTCATGTAGAAAACTTTCCTAATGCATTCTGCTTTCCTTAATCCTCACTGAGCACTCGGTGGGGACAGGAGGGAGGCACAGAGAGTGAGGGAGCTGAGCTTCACTGGGGGTGACTGCTGGGTGCTGGGAAAAATGGAAGGGAATTGTTCTGCTTACAAACAATGCCATGGCACAAATGAAATGCTCCTCTCACAGGCTAGAAAATAGAGCAAGGTTGGATGGTTCAGCTGAGAAGCTTTCAGAAATCATATGAGCATGATCTGTAAACAACTTAAAGGATGAATTTCAGAACCTCTTTCTCCCCCTGCTTGGTATGCTGGTCGTTTATCATTGTGCTGAAATGGAATCCCCTTTCAAAGATGTAACAGCTCCTTGTTTACTTAAACACAAAGTGGACGATAGGCTGAAAGGTTTTTCTGCCAGCAGAGCAGTCACGGAGAGCATGGTACAGAAACAACTGTGCAGCCTCCACACCCTGCACGGAGCCAAGACAGGCTGGGTGAAGGACTTGGGGTGTCCTGGGCCAGAGCTGAGTCCTCGGTGGGCACCACGAGCCCCAGGAGAGAGCCAGGGCTGTGGGTGTGGGCAGGTGACACCTGGAAGGGACAGAGAGCTCTCTCACAGGCACCTGCTGGCTCACTGTGCCCTCCAAAGCCCAGGGCAGAGGGTGGCATGGAAGCAAAGATTGGATTCACCAGGGTCAGTCTGGGCTGAGGTTTCCCTGCCCTTCACCCTAGCAGGGGAGCTGCAGCTCCAGCAGCACAGCCCTGATCCACCCTGGGGACAACTCTGGGAGCCACAGCACCATCCCTGGGGACCAGAGAGCTCCTGCTGAGCTCTGGAGAAATGAAATTAAATGTGTCTCTATGTGTTCATACAGAGAAAGCACATTCTGAAATGGCAGGGCAGTGCGTGGTGGGACACCCTGTGACACTGCTGAAGGAGGAGCAGAGCAGTGAACCCACGCAGGGTTCACCAGGTCTGGCTTGCACAGTCCCTGTCCCAGTCCCTCTGCTCAGGTGTCCCCTCACGCAGAGCAGGAGAATCCAGGGAATTCCAGCCAGCAGGATGCAGACAAGTAGTTTCTACCCAATTTAAAGATTTGTTTCTCTTCTGCAGGACACGAGCTGTGTCTTCCCCCTCCCTCCTGCCACACGCCGGGGTGGTGGCCGGCAGCAGGACCGGCTGTCCCCAGCCCGGGACTGTCCCCAGCCCGGGACTGTCCCACAGCTGGGACTGTCTGAGAGCAGTCACGGTGTCCCACCAGCCCGTGGGGTGTTGTAACCTCTCGTTTTCTCAGTCTGCTGTGTGTTAAGTGCATCCTTCAGCAGGGAATCCCTCGGGGCTCGGCGGGTGCAGCTGGGGTCCCTCACGCAGGACAGATGATCTGTGGCTGCTGGCAGCGTTTTCTGGGATTTTTCTTAAAGCTTTGGTGAGTTTCCCTTCCACAAGTGAGTCTCTGTCCTGTGGGACACCAGCCTCCATAGGGGCCAAGGTATGAACCACACACTCAGGAAGCTGGTTGTCATTTTGATTTGTTTTGTTGTGGGTTGTTTTTTCCCTCTTTTTTTTTCTTTTTTAATTTGAAATAATTCTTTGAAGCAGATTCAGGGCAGATACCACCGACCTCTTACCCCAAACTTTTAACATGTATTCGCAATGATAAAGTCATACAGCTTAAAACACAAAATAAGGGGTGAGGGAAGAGCAAGAGGCCACTGCTGTGTGTGTTTGGGTCCCAGGTCAGGGAAAGTGGGTTCAGTCTCATCCCCTGGCTGAGTGGGGCTGTGCTGGAGCTCCAGCTGAGCCCTTCCATCATGAAATCAATCCCATATCTGTGTCCTTCAGTGGTTTGTGCTCCCCCTCTCCTCCCTGCAGTGTCCCCACGGAGCCCTGGGGCTGAGGGCTGCGCGCTCCCACTCCTCAGCAGCGTTCTCCACGGTCCTGGGCGGGGTGTGAGGGGGTGCAGCCTCCTTCAGCACTGTGTGTGTGGCCTGTGTGGGTCCGTGGGTCAGTCTGGGGTATATTTCTGTCTCTGGACACGTGTACATGGTGTGGCAGTGCTCTGTTCCATAAAGCTTTCATATACATAGCAGCAACCTCGTCGTGCCAGCGGGCGACGCGCAGGGCCAGCTACTGGGCAGGGCTGGCGGGCGTGGCGGGCACCGTGGGCCCCCTCTGCCTGTTCTTCCTCTTCTTGGGGCCAGACTTGGTGTCTTTGGTGTCTTTCCTATTCCTGTTGCCGTTACCTTGCTTTCCTTGCTCTTCCTTTTTCTTCCTTTTCCCTGCAGCAAAGCAAAGGGGCGGCGTAAGGCGTGCGAGGGAGCAGATCGGCCCTGTCTGCCTGCCCTGGCCCCAGGGGTTGATAATTACTGTGCAATTAATTAATTACTGTGTAATTAATCACTGCTCAGAACCCTTTCCCCTCAGAGCTGCAATCCTTGTTCATCCTGCAACTAGATAACCAACCCACCATTCATCCTGCAGACGTTAATTCCTGGGATAAAACAGACCTAAGCATTGTGGTAGAGAGGACAACTCCCATCACAGGCATGCACCCTTGGGTGCTCTCTAGCCAGGGGAGAAACTAAAATAGCTGAAACCTGTGGCACACGTGGCAAGGTGTGCCAAGGATCCCACCCCTGGGGGCTGTGCCCCTTCCACCTGCAGCTCTTCTGAGCCATCACACCCCCTGCACTTCAGGGCAGTCAGGAGCTGCACAGCACATTTGTGACACTAGACATTGTCTGACCCCTTGTGCCTGACCTCTGCAGGGTGAGGGGAGGGATGGCAAGACCCCTCACTGATGCCTGAAGTTTTATTTTTCATGCTTTTCAGACTCTGTGCTGCCCAGGGGTGCAGCTCTGAGCTCACAGTCAGGGTCACTCAGCTCTTCACAGAGCAGGGACACAAAACAAATCCCTTTCCTCCTGGAGACCCAGGACAACTATTAGAAGTTTTCAGGCTCAAAAGCACAAACAACGGTGGACTGAAGAGAGAAAACAAGAATGTGACTTCATAATCTGAAGTTGTAATTGGACAATTAAACCCCAAAATGCAAATGGACCAAAACTTATAAAAGTGTGAGACCTCATGACCATTCATCCATCTTGTGACCATTTTGGGTCCACCCTGGGTGTAACCCAGGCCAGGCTCTTGTCCTTAAAAAGCCTTTTAATAAATCCCTACTTTATTCTCTTAGCTCTGTGCAGTCTCTGTGCCAGCTCAGCCTTCCCAAAGCATCCCCACCCTGCTCACCTTCGGGGCACTGGCTCTTCTGCACCGTGCACCGCCGCACCTCCGTGGTGGGAGGACACAGGGACACGTCCCCAGAGGGCGCCTGCAGGATCCGCCGTGTTCGGTCCTCGTTGCCCTTCTTGAAGCCACAGAGCTTCCTTTTCTTGGAGCAGGGCCCCCACGGCCCCCACTCACTCATTTCACATTGTGCTGCCAGAGAAGAAGAGAGCCCAGCTGTAAGTCCCGTTCCTGGGTGGCTGTGGGAACTCAGCTGGCTGGGATGGAAAATAGTTCAGGTAATGCAGAAACCATAACCTGAGACTGTGGGAGGTGGGATATGGAAGTCAGGATGCTGATAGCATCACTCCAAAATAGGTCATGTCTCTGGTTCTGGTTCTCCACTGGTTTGGGACCTTTGACATATAAAGTCATACCCCTATCCCCCATTTGGGATTGGACCCCTGCCCCCAGATAACTTTATATATTGTTGAGTTATCCATGCTCCCAGGTCTTTGGATGCTGCCCCTCAGACCAATCAGTCCCTGCATTTATTTTACCACCAATAAAGTTTATTTTCAGGCACTCCATCATTCCCACCCCTCCATTTTCACCACAGACCCGGAGTCGCCGTGAGCCGGACTGTGACAGGGGCCAGCTCAGGCCATCCCAGAGCCCACCCTGCATCTGTCCCCCACCTTTGGCTAAAGGGGGTTTGTGTTTCCCCAGCAGGTTCCCGAGTCCCCCAGCAGCCCCTTCCTTGCCACGCCACACCAGCTCTGGGTCACAGCTCACAAACACCCAGGGCTGCTCCCCATCCACGCTGGTTCCCTGGGACCCTGCCCCACAGAGGGCTGTGCTGTCACCCCCTCGACAGGGGCACCATGAGGGGTTCAAATCATCCTCTAAACCCCTCTGGAGCACCACCCACGAGTTCAGGGCTGCTTACCAGGACTGCTGCACTCCATGGTGCCGTTGGCAGCAGCATAGCCTTCGGGGCACGTGACGTAACATCTCCCTTTGTGCAAATACAAACCTTCCTTACATTTTGTGCAAAAGTTTCGACTGAAACAGGACTCACAGTTCTCAATTTTGCATTCTGGGGGAACAAAAAATAAACACCAAACAAACACCAAAGCCATCATGTAGTCTGATGTGAACAAAAGACTCAAGAAGCTCCACGCTGCCAAGCAGAGCCCAGTCCTGGCTCCCAGGGGTCTGGCAGCAGCCAGGACATGTCTCTGAGCATCCTGCCAGGCCTGGCTGTGCCATTTAGAAGTGACTTTTCTTTACACCATTCTCTGTGCTGCAGCTCTCACAGCCAGCCAGCAGCAGCCACTGCCAGGACAGAATCAGGCAGGAAAATTTTGGGCTGGTGTTCAGGGGAGCATCAGTCAGCCAGAGGGGACGGTGCAAAGGACACAGTCCCAGCTCCAGCTGCAGCTACAGGACAGGCTGCAGGGAAAGGGAGCAGATGGAAACCTGGCCATGAGGGTGCTGTGCATGGAGCTGCCAGGGGAATGGTCACATATTTCCACATCCAGCTCTTTCTGGTGCTCTGGCTACAAGATGCAAGCCAAGGATTTCACTCAGAGCTGCCTGAGTCTGGGGAGCAGTAGAGCAGGAAAAGATGCACTGAATGCATGAAAGGATCTCTTCCTCCCAAAGGCTGCCAGTCTGGCACTCATGCAACAAAACTGCCCAGAGCTCCTGCAAGATCCCACATCCACAGGATGCTCTTTTCAGGCTCAGCTCTGCCTCACCCCTTCCACACAGCCTCAGCACGTCCTGCACCTGAGCAGAGGCCCTGCAGGGCACTGCCCCTGCCTGTGCCCCGTCCCTCCCAGCCCCACACTCACTGATGCACTTGTTCATGTCCGTATTGCGAAGGCCAAAGTATCCCAGCGGGCAGGAAGGCAGGCAAATCCCGATCTGTCGGATGTCGTTCCGCTCCAGCAGGATGAAGAGTTTGGGGGAGCACCTCAGGCACCCATTGAACTCCGAGCACAGGTCACAGCCCCTGGCACAGCCCTGACTCAGCTCGGTGCTGACTGCAAGGGCAGGAGAGAGGCAGGGGTTAGTGCTGGGCTCTGCAGGCTCAGCTGTGACCCAAACCACTGGCACCACTGGCAAGGAGGGCAGGAACTGGGACAGAGCAGGGTCCTGCAGCTCTGACACCCTCACAGCATTGCTCTGCCCAGACACCTTGGCCCTGTCCCCCGTGGCCACAGGAGCTGTCACACAGAGTCACAAGGGTGGCCCTGCTGAGGAGCAGCACCCAGAAACAGCCACCAGTTGTGCCCAGAGCCCCCTGCCTCCCAGCCCTGATGCCCCTGAGGGGCAGACACCAACGATGGGCGTGTGCCCAAGGGTCCAGCACCTCCTGCTGCCTCCCTGCTCAGAGCTGGAGGTGCCTCCACGCCGAGGACTGATGGGGACCAGAGAGAATGGCCCTGGAGCTAAACTGTTCCACTAATTCCATCCATCCTGCTCCCCAGGCTGGAGCTCACTCTGACCCTGCCTATGGTAAATTTTCTCTGGCAGTCGGGAGGTGTCACTGCCCCCAAAAGAGAGATGTGTTCTCAGCTCCTACGTTCAGTCCAAGAAAAATACTCAATCCCATGTCTTGAGAGTTTTCTGCTTTTCATTATCGTATAAAATGCTGCTTGTTTTGAAACCAATCGCATTCTTTGCAGACTAGAATGCAGGTTATTTTTATTAGTTTATTATGCAAGCCATGTCCTTGTTTATAGAAAAGCTGTGTATTTAAAAGATGTATTCTTTTAAATACCATGTTTACTACACTTCAAAAGCAAGAGCAGGGCAGCGCTCACGTGTCAGGACTGGAGGTGAGAGAGCTGCCCTGTCCCCCTGCTGTGACCCAAGGGCCTGGCAGCCCCCCCTGCCTGCCCCAGCCCATCACCAGGCCTGTGGGTGTGGGGCTGCTTCAGCCCTGGGAGGAGACACCAAAGGCAGGGGGGTCCTCAGCCCCCAGCTGCCAGGAGGGTTCACTGCTCTTGATTGGGACCCCCTTGGCACTGTGGGCCCCTCTGCACAGAGACCCCCGGGGATGCAGCCCCGTCCCTCCCACAGAGCTGGGCCCTGGTGCCAAGCTCTGCCTCCATGGCAAAGGTATAAACTGGGCCCTTGCTGGAAATTGCCCTTTATAGCATTAGCCATGACGTCAGCTTTTCCTTGTTCTCCCAGGGCTCAGCAGTCCCAGTTTCAATATAAAATCAATTTTATATAATTCAATTTAAACCAGTTTTAATATAAAACAGTTCTGACATGAGCTTGAATAAAGGAGGGCAAACGCCTGTGGCTGCTCTTGTGCCAATTCTGCCTGGCTGCCCTGCACGAGCCCCACCAGGGACCCTCAGGGCTGGGGGCACAACTGACCCCCTCTGTGACCTCAGGGGACACTGCAGCTCGGAGCTGTGGCAGGTCAGGGGACACAGGAGTGGCACTGGGGGATCTCTCCAGGCTCTTGGGGCTCCACAGCTCCCTGTGCTGTAAACACATTCACACCAGCACGACCTTCACGGCACCAAGGGAGGAAGTAGAGAAGAAAAGCATTTCATACATACTTCGTCTTTGCCTCTTGCCCTTCACCACCTTGCTGCTGCCTGTTAGATCCATGGAGCTTAGCAAAACCACCACCACAAGCAGTCCAAGCTGCATAGTAACTCTCCAGCGCTGCAGCCCCTCCGTCGTGGGGTGGTTGGGGGAGGTTGCTCCACAGCTGGGGTCTCTGCTGCTGCTAAATCCTCTGGGGTGGGATCAGAGCTGAGAGTCTGTGCACAGAGCCAGGCCTGGGAGCATATCCACAAACCACAGCAGCAGCAGCGGGCTTAGGTGGCAGGTAACATGGCTCTACCTTCATCCCTGTCAGGAGTGCAGGAGCTCAGCCCTAGTCCCATCGGGGGCTGCTGGCACTTTCCAGGAATGCTGGCAGGAACTGCAAAAGAGGAGAAGAACGGGTTAACCTGACAGGCAGCATCGCTCTCACCATGGCTGGGGGTGGGCACAGGGGTGCTGGGGGTGCTGGCAGGTGGCAGCACCCAGAGTGGTGTGGGGAGAGCCGTGCTAAGCCTCATCTGTAAATCTCTGTTGCTAATAATGAGCACCCGTGGAAATGCTCAGCGCATCTTGCCAGTGCTGCAAACAGTAGTTATAGCTGGAACTTGTTTAAAACAGAGCCAGACCCCTGGGCCGCCCTCCCCAAGCAGCAGATGGCTGCTGTGGGTGCCAGGCACACAAGATGTTTCCCATCAGGCGGGCACCTCTGGGGCTGGCAGTCAAGCAAAGCAGAGAGCGAGCCTGCAGTCCCCAGCTGGGGCTGGGGCTGTCTGGGGACGGGGTGGGATCCTCCCCAAACTGCCCGAAACGCTGCCTTTCTGCTCTGAGGGAATTTCCAAACCTCCCATCTCCCATTCCCCGAAGCACAGGGCAGGGTCAGCGCTGCCTGCGCAGAGCTGAGAGCGGGAGCTGCTCTGCCCCAGGCTCAGCAGCAGAGACAGCCCAGGGTGGGGCAGGGGGCCAGGGTGGGGCAGTGGGGCCAGGGCAAGGCAGAGAGCCTGGTGTGGGGCAGAGAACCCGTGGGGCAACAAAGCCAGTGTGGGGCAGAGAGCCTGATGTGGGGCAGTGAACCTGGTGTGGGGCAGTGAGCCTGGTGTGGGGGAGAGAGCCCAATGTGGGACAGAGAGCCTGGCATGGGGCAGAAAGCC
>VXBR01003135.1:136888-207448 GCA_013400215.1 Cisticola juncidis | reverse complement strand
CTCCCCGGCTGTAGGTCACGGCTCTGCCCGTGGCACTGAGCGAGATCCCGCTGCGGATCGCTCAGACCCCCGACACCGAGCCACGGGCTTGTTTTGGCTATGTATTTACTGCAGACCTTCTCCCTGTAGTGCTGCTGTTGTCGCTGTACAGAGCTCGGCAGGATTTTTCGTTTTCTGGTTTTGCCTGTGAATCATCGGGACTCCCGTTCCTGGGTGGAGGCTCCTCAGGGCAGACGGTGCTTTCCTGTTTTCCGGTCAGATTAGGCGGATTCCCCCCCCGCTCAGCCCCCCCCGGGCCGAGCTCTCTAAATAGTCATGTAGTTCACATTTATTTCTCTCCTATGTTAGGTAACGCTAACTTCCTTCTATTTCCCTGCTTACTTTCCTCTTTGTCTTTAAAGCACAAACTAAACAAAATGTCCTCGCAGTTGTAGGAGTGACTGATCAGAGGTTTATCAGGACTCACAAGTACCAATTATGATTAATTTTTATTGTTGGCATTTCATTGGGGCTTGCAAACATAACATTGTATTGAGACTGAATTTTGTTAGGGTTGTGTTGGTTGGAATGTGTGCTGAGATTCCCTTCTAGCCGTGAGGAGTTGTACAGCAGAAGTAGACAAGATGTTGAGGGAGGAGCAGGAGCAGTGGGGAGGGAATGATACGAAGCACAAAGATTAGGTAATTTGGCTGCTCTTCCACACGAAGTATCAAAACTGGGAGTGGAACCCATACTTTCTCTTTTTTTGCACCTATGTCTCATTCTCAGTTTTTCCGTCCCAGAACATTTATATATTGTTTATAAGTCACTCCCTCCATCAGCCTCCTTTGAGGTTTTTCATACTTTGTATAAAAGTAAACTTCTGAAAAAGAGAAAACTGTCAGTCAAATCTGTATTTCCTTTGACACTATATGATATTTTTTTTCATTTATAAAATACTTGAGGTTTGTCCAAATAATATTAATTTGTCATTGAGCTGTAAGGTAAGACAGCAGAATTAGTTCTGTATGAAAGATTTTATATACCTTTCCTGGGTCTTACTTCCCTTGAAATGCAGTTAATTTTTCTATTGAAAGGGAAATGCCAAAGTGTTCTTTTATTTTTTAGTACAGTTTCCTCTTTCCTGGGAGGGCTATGCATGTACCTTACAAAGATGAGGGAACAAAGCATAATTTCCATGGAACTGGTAAAAAGCTTTATTCTCAAAATGAAAAACTGATTGGACAAATTGCAGGACACAGTATTAAAGTGTTCTTGTTTTTGTGTTGGTTTTTTAAAATTCTGTATTTTTAAAAGGCTGAATCAGGTGTGTCAACTGCAGTACTGCTAAGAGAAATATTGATTATGTGATCTTGGGCTCATGTAACATGAATGAGATATGGTAATTTTATACATAGGTTTTCGTTATATTTAGGCCAAAGTATGTGTACATAGATGTTATCTCAGGTGTAGCCAACTGTTCAGATCCTGTCATGGGAAACTCCATCAAATGAAGCTGCTGCTTTCTCTTTTGTCTTTGCCCGTGTAAGAGACAAAGTATTTGGATTACTTAATTGATAGATATTTAGTGTTGAGACTTTAGGGCCTCCTTAGGAACCTTTTCCAATTTCACTGGCATCCCTTTTGCTGGGAGGACTTTCTCCTGATTGAAATAATGTGAATAATGTGTGCCTGGTGGGTGTGAGTGCAACAGGTTCTTAGGCTGCAACATCCTGCACCATCACCTGTGTGAGCACCAGGAACCAGGGCAAAGGCTACAAGGCCTTTGTTTCTTTTTCCTTCCTTTGAATATCTTCCCAGTGGGTGACATTGAGACTGGTTCAGCTTGAACCTTCTCTGTCATACCTGTCTGAAGACAAACCTGTGATGTTGTTTTGCAGGGTTAAGAGTCACGGGTTGTGTTTAAAAACAATTCAGCCATATTGTGAATGTCCCTCTGGTGTCCTGTGACAGGTTGCTTTGATTTCCTTTGTTGGGGCTGGCAGGTGGTGGTGGGCTTCATTCTGGACCCTGGCAGTTTTTGCAGTTGACGGGAACACTTGGTCTGACACATATGGATTGAAAACTTGAGAAGAATTTAATGGGCTTTTCATAGAGTTATGGGTAACTAGTTTCAAAATTGCTTTGGAATACCACAGTTCTTCACCTAGCAAGAGAGGTTGCTTCTTTGGCAGTGGGGAAACATTTTTATGTGTGTTGCTTGTAGCAGGAAAGATGAGATTCACAGAAAAAGGAGGAAAGTGCCTGTAGTTATTGTAAGAAATTTTATGGAGTATACCTATAATAAATAAAATTTTCATTCGGGGAGGAAGCTGGAATGCTGGAAGTGGTGATGGGCAGGTTCTAGCAAGACTGGATTGCATTCCTTGTGCAAAAATGCTCCAGTTTGTGGGAATGCTGTGGAAGTTTGCCAGAGTGGATGGCTGGGGAGCTGTCAGGTTCTCAGGGCCCCAATTGAGAGGATTGATGCTGCTCTTTTCAAGTGTGGCTGCATAGTGCTTGCAGATGAAGGCATGCATTGAGGAGGTGTTGGATATCTGTCTTGCATTTTTGATGTTATATTTCTTAACTAATTTGTTTTTTATCCAACAATAAGGAGAGGAGGTGAAGGAAATCAGGCTTGAACTGTTTTCCTGGTAAGGTTCATAGCAATTATTATAGGAAATATGAAAACAAAGCTGTTGAAGATGCCGCTGCCTAAAAATACTTCAACCAACTTAGATTTAATTTATTCTGTGAGTGGAAAAGGATACTGATATGTACTATGATAGTTCTGAATTTAAGGTTTGACTTTCTACTGGAGGAGAGCTGGGGCAGTTGTGCTGGAAAGGAGTTTCTAGACTGAAGTGTTGAAGTTGTCTTGAGCCTGCAGAGTATTGGTGATATTCCCCAAGTGTATCATCCCAACGTGATTTCCACCAGCAGCTGTGTGGCTGAAGGAGGGACATTTGGGCACTGCTTTTCTGCAGCAGTGTTTAGCAGCCAAACAGTGCATCACAAACTGCCATGGCTGCTTTACTGTGCTAAAGCTTTACATCTACATTTAGGCTCTCAGTTCTGACTTGGATTTCCACACTTGACCTTAATTCCCCTGAGCATCTGAATCAAGTGTGTGTGTAATGTCAAAGTGTTTTCATCATCTCTGTGCTCTGTCAAGTCTTTGCAAATACAAAGACAAGGGACTCAAAAATACATTTATTATCTTGTAAAACTTGAATATGTGGTAGCATTTTAGCAGGTGTGTTGAATTTCACAGTCTATCAGTTGAAGTGAGGCAGCTGGACTTGGTGCCTGCATGATTGCTTTTTGAGAACCTTGGCCTTGGAGCTGAGTGGCCCACTAGGGTGTCAGTGGCATCCTGCTGATGGACTTGCTCATGTAGGATCCAGGAAGAGGTGATTAGAAGCTGGTATATGGTATCCAGAGATGTTTATCTGGAGCACCTAAATATTCATGCAGCTGTATGAATCTGAAGTATCTAAATATTCAGTCAGCTGGCGTTAGATGGCAAGTTAAAATTTTGAAATGAAGCCACTTTTATTTTTTGTGTTAAGATGAGCTCTGTAGTACATATATAATCCTGGGAAAATTGTTGCTTTTGGATTGCTTTGGCTTGATGTTGGAGTTCTTTCAGACTGAGGCCAAATTGCAGTTGTGGCCTGTGGTTTGGTACAATGTAAAATGTCTGTGACTCTTGCACATAATAAGAAAAGCCATTTTCTAAGTTTATGCAAGTTAGCAACTCGGATCACTGGGAGTAAAGAAAAATCTTGCTTTTACAGTGGGGATTTTAATTGTGGTATGTGCCTTTCATGGGAGTAATCTATGCTTCCTCCCCTTTCAAGTATTGAACTTGTTTGCTTCTCCCTGTATTTCTTTTTCTAGCTTCTGTCCCAGGCACTTAATTGTAGGACTAAAGCTGGAAATTTGTCTTTTATCTTTTGTTTCTATCTGTGAGTTTGACTCTGAGGTAAGAAGCCAACCCTGACTTTGGCCTGCAGGGATGTTCCATGCCAAGCTTTGTTCACAGGCTTGGTTTGCTTTCTCTGCCCGTGGCTGTAAAGTGTCTGGACTTTGCTACAACTCAAGGAGTCCTCATAGGAGGAGGTCACTTTCTGAAGCAGTTTGTCACATCTTGAATGCTTGGGTGTATTTAATAATTCCTCAGGTATCATTGCAACATGTTAAGATAACACTGATCATAGACTATCTGAAGGATTATTGTTACAGCATCAGGTGCTGGGCATTGATCTGAAAGGGCCCATTGCTGGGTGCTGGTTGTGCCTGTGCATAAGAAAAGAAAAAAAAGATTTTGTGAGATCCAAGATTCTGGATAGGTAAATATGATTGGGAGTAACTTTTGGAGACGTGCTGTAGTCTGCTTTTCAGTCACTATTCACACCCGGTTTATCTGCGTGGGATAAAGGGGCCTCAGGCAGTGTAATGCCAGAGCTGCAAAAATCACAGTTCTGTTTCAGTACTAACAGTGCAGTTCTGCAGCAGAAGGAGAGCACATGGAGTACTGGAGTCTTCCTTAGGTTTTATTTTGGGTCTGCCTTTCTGTTTGGTCTGGACATTCAGTGTCTGGGGCTTGATACAGTTTGCAAAAGCTTCAAGGCTTTTGTTGCTCTTGTATGAGCTCTTTGTTTTCATTGTGTTGCTGTTATGAAAGGTCTTGAGCAACATCTAGATACTAAAAACATTTTGACAACCTTTATAAGCAGAAATGTACAAAATATGTGAGGGTAGCCCTTTCAGTCTGCATATGTGCTTTAAGCACTGTCTATAGCAAGGTGCCGTGCCATATATAGCTGAGACAAGGTAGTGATGGGAAGCACATTGTCAGTAAATTGTTTTCTGAGTGATTTTCAGTACGAAATGCTGTACAAAGTAACACCTTGTCCAACACTGCTACACTTACAAAAGTTTATTTCCTGGTAAGAAAACCTCACTGTAGTGACTTATCGGTGACATGACTCTTATGACACTAACCACTGCACCCTGAGATTCTTTGATATGAAAGATGTGTAGAAAATAATAACAGTAGATTTTTTTTAGTGCTAACATTTAAGCTTTGAGCCTGCAGACCAGATCCAGTTCTCCAAAATCAGTCACTTACGTGATGGCCTGTTCTTCCCAGGGATCCTTTAGCTATGAATAGGGATGAGAAATAGATCTAATAAGCTCTTTTTACAAAATGCTGCTGCTTCCTTTCTCTCCTGCATTTTTTAACCCACCTGTACATTGGAATTGGAAAGGCACCTACTATAAAATCAAGATTCTGGAAAATCCCATCACGTGAAAGTTGCATTTATGGATTTCTTTCCTGTGATCTGAAATTAGTCTCTTCAAAGGTATTATATCTTAATGGCTTGTGTTGCTATCAAATGGTAGGAGAAAGAGGTACTATCATTTTGGTTTCCATGCTGCAGATAATACTTTTCTGGTGGTTGGAGGTACCATGATGTATTTTTGTGGTCTATCCTGTATTAAAAAAACCCTACAGCTCCTGTGCCTCACTGTTGGAGAAATGGTATAGCAGATGAAAAAAAAGTGTACTTGAGCAGGAATTAATTGTCAGAACCAACATCTAGCAGTACAGAATAAAGTCTGCTCAGCAGAATTTTGTAAGTGTATCTACATTTGTGCACACACATACATACATACATGCAATTAAGAATCAGTGATACATTTGCAAGATGATAATGCTGCCCAGATTTTCCAGAAACACTGCCGTGAAGGCATAAGGCACATAATTATTTAACATGGATATTTTTTACCTTGTCTTAAGATGCCTTTGTGCAAACATGAGATTCTAGCACTGAAACTTCAAACAGATCTCACTCTGTAAACACTTGAAGTAGCAGCCTATATTTAGTCCTTATTAAAATTGAGCAGTATGCTGTTGTGTGAGTAATTCTCTGACATTACTGGGAAGACTTGTAGGATAATAGAATAAGGTCAGTAATGTAAAACTAATCCCAGCTCAGAGTTTTGCTAGTTACTGTTCAGCCAATGTGCAGGCCAGGACAAGTGCTCAGAAAAGAGGAGGATCAGAGCAGTGTTGTTCCAGGATGCTGTGCTTCAGGAAAGTCCAGCATGGCCCTGGATATTCTTGCTTTAGGATACATAACCTGTGCCACCCTAACACACAAAGTGGATTAAAGCACACGGAGAAACTCATTTGAAGCACATTGTAAAAGCATTTAGGGGGAGCATGAGATCAAGTAGTTTGAAAAAATGTTGGCTTATCCTGCAGGATAGACTCTTGTTCTTTTTAAGGACAAATGGGAGGACAGAGATAATTTGTCAAGAATTGTTGATGTGAAATTACCCATCCATGATATGAAGTAGCTAAAATTTCTTCTTGAAATATTGTAACTTATTGCATAGGACAGTGATATTTCAGGGTCATGTGTCCACAAAAGACACATTTAACTGTGCAACTGCCTTTTGACACGTTAGAAATATATCCAGTACTCAAGATGGGTTGGAGGAGTGTCAGAGGGGTTTTTGTTGTTTCATGGGGAAAACTCTGTAAGAAATGGCCATGTTGTTGTCTTTGTTACCCTTACTGCTGATGGTGAATTGGTGTAAAGGAGAGAAGCTGTTGGCTTTTCAGAAGACTTGTCTGTGCACGTGCCTTGGCCTTTCATCCCACTCACCCCATGAGGGACCTGATGGAGTTCTAGGGTAAGGCAGGGATTCTAATGGACAAGTCAAAGGATGAAATGCCTCAATTTCTGTCTCGAAGAATATGGGAACAGACTTCCAAATTTATTTGACTTTTGATTATTTTTTCCCCACACTACTGTTGAAAAGTCTTGTCATTTTGCTTGTATCTTTCCAAGTGCCAGACTTTGATTTAGGCCATGTGACACAATTCAGATTTAGCCAGGAAATTGTTTTATTGACAAGCTGTTAGTTACTGCTTCTTGATTTCAGAAAGATTAAGTACAATTGTGCACAACTAACTTGGACAGCTGTAGATTTAAGTCCCTAAGAGTTTTTTTTCCTTGAGACCATATCTGGAAAGTAGCATTTTCCAGAGAAGGAAAAACAAAATCAGATGATAAAAGTGCTTTTGCAAAAGGGTACGTAATAGTGAAGGTTACTTTTGTAGTAATGCAGTAGACATTGGTATTATCCAATGTAAGGGCAGCAATAATGTCATGAGAAGACAGACTTTTGAAATAACTCTTCAGTTAAGATTCTCAACAGTTTGTCCCAGGTTATTGTTTTAAGATACTAAACATATTTGCTTTAGTTGAGTGTTTTAAGTACTAAAAATCTGAATACTGGAAAATTCAGGTGTAGACTGAGGAACGTAAAAGTTCCTTAAGCAGTGCTGTGTGTTTATTCTTTGGGATTTGCTCAGTGAAGGAGCATTTCCAGTCTCTGCTTGAGATACTTTGGGCATTTGGAACCATTTTAGATTTCACTAAGGTGCTGCCATTGTATTGAGAACAGCAAATCAATGAAAGTCTCTGAGACCTTGGGAATGTTTCTTCCTGTAGTACTGATGTACTGTAATGGCCATTCAAAGCAAAGGGCTGATTGGAATTTGGAGTTTCTCTCTCACACTAAAATTCTCTTCATTTTATTTTCAAAAGAATGTCTGAATTGCAAATAGCACTCCTTCAAACCTTCTGTTTGCATGTGTTGTATCTCAGTTGAAGGCTGGTGATTTGAATGCCCTTCTAATGTAGTATTTTAAAGCCCATTGTGATATAGCATTGCACAACTGAATAATGGTACTGTACCCATTTCTTCTGAAACTTAATCTTAAAATTATGCTTTTTTTGGCTCGGTTGTTAAATGGAGCATAGCAGGGAAAAATTGAGTTTACGGGAATGCGGTAACGAATGGAATGTGCTTGAGTTTGGTTGGGTTGTTTTGTTGTGAAATGAAGGAGCTGCAGTGTCTGTTGTGCTTTACCTTGTCTTACAAATCAGGCATTACACAATAGATGTGTCTAAAATAATTTTGGATAGAGGTTTAGCTTAGTATTTGACTGTTACCTGCAGGCCATCTGAATTTATAGGCCTGGTTCTGTCTGTATGGTTTTGTGCTTATTAGTAGCAAACCTCTGAAGATTTCAGGGAGTAAATAAATGCAGGAGAAACTCTTTATGAGGGAAAGATAATGATCTGAATCTGACTTGTGAAGAGCTGGGTAGGAGTCGATAGCACTTTCCCACTTAATTGCTGGCATAGAAGAGAATGACAGCATTATTTAGGAAAGTTGGGATAGCTTTCAAAATCATATTTGTCAAAACCACTATAAATTAGGATGATATTACACTTTTAAATGTGGTTGCTTTAATATTTGTTAAAAGCAGATTAAGTAAACTGACAAAGTTTATGAAAGATGCCCTGGGTATAGCTAGGGAACAAAATTAGATTTGGTCATACGTTAGTATTTTAAGGACTGCGCTGCTCTGACTTGGTGTCATAAAGTAGCATCTTAGTTCATGATCATATAATTTGAGTGTGTCCAAGAGACAGTTTAAGTGATTGCTGTCATGCTAGATTTGTGCTGGAAATAGTTATAGCTATTAGTGCCAGTTATATAGCTGCTCTTGAAAGGAAATGGGCTCCTGCTTATGCAGTGGGACTGTTGTCGCATAGCAACTACTGTGCTGAAAGCTTAAAATCAGATGCTCCCTTGAAGTTCACTGTGCCCTAATAATGCTTAATTTATCTGTGCCTTACGCTGCCTTTATCACAGTAGTGAATGTCTTTCATGAGTGCACTCAGTAATGTCTGGAATATACCTTTACTTTTCTTTTTCCCCGAGCTTAGAACTGTGTGGGATCATGCATTTTTTAGCCCAGGTTTCTGAAGGTGGAGACCTTAATAGTGTGATTACTCACATTGAACCAAAATCAAGAGTTTAAGCATCCTGGCCTTTCATAATCTGTAGGAGGAGATAGAAAAAAAAGCAAGCCCAGCATCCCTCATGTATGTGCAGCTACACCTGGTCCTGTGTTATCCCGAGTGGAGGCTGTTGCTTGGCAAATAAACATAGATGGAATGTTTGGCTATTTGGATCTCATTACTTGTAATTAATGATACCAAAGGATGCCACAGTTGGATGACATGAGGGTATTTGAGAGTATTGTGGGCAGACTAGGAAATGAGATAGAGAAGGGAAATACTGCTAGTGAAAAAGGAACTTGTCTTTGCTTATGTGTTGCATTTGGTGGTTGGAGAACTGTCTTATGAAGAAAGGAGATTTAAAAGAAACTTAGGAAGGTATAGGGAATCCTGGCCTATAGAAGTGGCTTTGAAATATGCTTTATATGAAAATACCACTTTCCAGTCCATGAAAAATTGTAATAAATACTGACGTGTGTTCTCAGGTCTGTACTTGATCCTGAGAATGCCAACACAGTTCATCATTGTTTCCTTAGTGAGGCTGTTCATGTACTTGCCTGTGTACAGCCTTTGACTTTACGTGTGCTGTGCTCAAATTTAGGCTTTAGTGAAGAGCTTGCTTAGGAAATGGCCTCTTCAGAGGAGCTGAGGAACCTGCTTCAGTAGCTGCTAATTAAATTCAAAGCCCCTCAGCCAGGGCTTTGAATTCTTTATGATACCACGTACTTCTAAAAATTGGGTAAATAACATGGATGTATTTAATCCTGTGAAGCTTTGAAAGAGTACCCGATTTTCTGTGTAGATAATTTAGGACCATCTAGATGCCATTTTGGGATGGAACATGTCCTAGCACAGAGCTCTGTAAAGCATTATGTGGTGCTAACCTTGCAGTAGCACGTACAGCTGAACTTCATCTTCTGCTTATTTTAATACAGGGCTGATATAATCCAGGCCTCTTCCTCTGGTTTAAGTAGTTTGGATATACCAAAGCAAACTAGTCTAGACAGTTTGTATTAGCTGACAGGGAGCCTTTTACCCTTGGCATGTTAGAGAGAGTAGTTTTTAATCTGTTTGGGGATTCCTTTCCCAAAGAACAGATTCTGACTTCTGGATGGATATTAAGATGCCTTAGGTTGTTACTGCAGAGGGTAACAGTAAATGTGGCAGGGTCTTAAACTGATATGCTGAGTAAATCTATTAACTTCTCTAGGATGTATGATATAAGAATCTTAACTTCTGCAATATGAAATTCTCAGTGTTCATTGAATTTTATGCAGGTTTATATTAAAATTATTTCAATTTATGTTTTTTAATTTAGGAAAATTCTTGTATGATGGCTATATAAAATGGTCTGCTGTATTAATTAGAATGGATTTCTTGCTGATTGCTTTTTTCAGTCAAGATCATAACACAATAACTGTCATTCCTTCATACTTTCACAATTTACAAATAAAAGGGGGTATTAAACATCTTCTAGTTCCATTTTGATAAGCTCCAGTGAATTAATCGTTAGATGGAAATAGTTGAGAAATGCAAATGTGGTTGTACTGCAGCAGATTTTCAGCATTTTGTCACAAAGACCAGTTCCAATACCCGTAATCAGTGGCTTCTGTCACTGAATATGTATTCATGCAAGCTATTAAAATAGCTTCACTTACAATAAATTTTAGCCCAATTACAGGTTGACATAATTTAATACTTAAGTTTACATTCATTTTTAAACCCCCCTGCAAATTAAAAATATTACTTATTAATTACTATGTAAGAAAAAACAGAGATGGATTCTGTAATTCTTAGTAAGTAGCTCTTAGTTGTGTGAGTCATCTGAAATGCTGTTCTGTAACTGTTGCAGAAACTTGCCCAGGATAATTGGCATTTTTCTTGTATTAAAGCTTCTGTTCATAATTTTCTGTGTGAAAATTGCCTTGTGTTTGGAAGTTTAGATGACTTCCATCTTAACAGACCGTTAATGATTAGCTGCCTTTTCAAAGGTGATCTTTGCTTTAAAAAAAAAAAAATCATTACTTTCTCCAATTAATTGCTGCTTGATCACATGATTTTATTTCTAGGGAATTATAAAAGGTTTTAAAGTGTAAGAAGTAACACAATGAACAGCAGCAATATTTTTCTTTTCTCTGTTCTTTACAGGACACTTAAGAGATGGTTACCTTGTGAGGAATAGTGTAACTTGCATAAAAGACTCAGACTTTAGGCTTGAAAAATGTGTAGTTTCCTTCACAGAAGGAATTCCAGAACAATGTTGTCTTTTCCATATAAAGTGTCTGAATACATATGCAGCGTATCTAACATGTACAGTAAATACAGCTAATGATTGATAGTGCTCGTCATGTCTCACTTTGAGTTAAATAAATGTCTCACTTTGTGTTAAAAATTGTGCATAAGATCATCAGGAGCTTGAATCCTTCTAGCTGGGTTTTTTGTGATAACTTGTAAGTGCTGGAGGTCACAAGTGGTGATCCTGAGTTGGAGTGAGCATGGTAATGTTTGTGTAAATCCAGGTTGTGGTTGTGCTGCTGTAGCTGGGGTAGTGCAGGGCTGAGTTTGTAGGTGGAGGTACCATTGTGACCAGGTGATGTACTTGCAGTAGATGTACTTCAGGCACAGCCCCCTGGGCAGGTCTTGAAAAGAAACAGTGGGATTGAGGGAAGTAAAGCAAACTCTGAGGAGCTGCTTCAGGTTTTGGTAGAGGCTGGTCCAAAAGGCCACCTGGAAGATGCTGTGCTTGGAGTAGAAGGTTCTGGTGAGGAGGGACAATGCTCAGTTTTTGTGGGGAACAGGAAGTCACTGTAAAATTCCTGTTAGTCAAAAGAGACCTTAAAGTGTACTAGAAATCCAAAATAAATTTTGATAGCATTTGTTTGGCTGAGGTGTTTTGTACCCCCCTCTTAAGGACCTGGTCTGAAGTTAAGTCCTCAAATAGCAGAGGTGCAGTCTGTGAGTAATGACAATGCTCTTTGTGCCTGAGTTCAGTGTGCAGGGATTTGCCTGGCTGACTTTCCCAAATGCATGAAACATTTGGAGGGGTACAAGAGTCGTGATCTCCTACTGGGAGGAGTATATTGTGATTGTGATGTGTTCCTGGGTGTTTGTTGGGAAAAATCTGCATCTATTCATTAGCTAGTCTGAGGTGAGTTTGACTTCTTTTTTCATTGAAGTTGTGGGTGAAGATGAGGAAGTTGTTTGGAAATCAGGTGTGGTGGGTTTGGAAAAATGTCTGAAATAATAATTTTAATTTGTAATACCAGGTAACATAAATCCTTTTTTTTTTTTTAATAGTAGAGCTACATTTTATTATTTTGTTTCAATTAGGAATTCAAAGGAATTTCTTAAATTTTCTCTATAGCTGTTTTACCTGTGTGTGTTTGTTACAGTAATTTAACTAATTAATGACTTCACAGGATGCTTGTATTTGCTGCTCAGGTAATTTTCAGTCTCTTTAGTAAGGCTACTGAACATCTGGAGGAAGTAAAACACAAATCAGCTGTTATCTTCCCCTTTTTTCTTGTTGATGCCTAGAAGTGGAAAAATATCCATTGATTATGTAGAAGACTTGATTTATATGAATATAAATTGTTCTATTGAGAGCCCTCTTCAGAGATATTTTGTTCTCTTCAGAATTATGACTAAGATCTGGTGAGTGGCCTCACATCATTGTTGATCTGTGTTTGAACAATGCTCAATATCTGCAGTGAAGTATTCCCAGTCCCTAATGAGGTTTGAATGCCAAAGCCATTATGGAAACTAGAAACAGAATCACTTGTTTTAAAACCTTCCACTTTTGCTAACTTTTCTTTGTTGTATTGATAATATTCCTAATTGTGCAGCAAATGTGACCTTCTGGAAGTATGCTGACACTTCAAAGCAGGATTTTCATTTTATCGATTTAGTCTTTGCATCTAATTAAAATAAGTAAATATTCTGTAAGTGTTCATGATGAAAAGTGGAACATGATGAAAAGCTGTAGCTTTTTCTGCAAATGTCTTAATTTTTGCAGGTTTTTTAAGGTTTAAAAGCTAGGTGGAGAAGTTTGTGTGTCCCTTAACTAGAGATCAGCCTCTGCTTTTCTCATTTTTGAGGCTTCATTTACACCAGATGTTCCCATTGACACTGAAATGCCATTGTAAAATCCAGTCAGCCCAGGTCACCTGACATTGTTAAACTGACAATGATGTAATAGCTAAATATATTTTAATCAGATGTGGTTCAACTACTCTTCTGATCCCTGTGGCAGTACCTGTTTGGAAAGAAACAGCAACAACAGAGTAACTCCTTGAGATGTGTGCTGGGGTCTCCTAGGGAACCACGTGTCTTTGTTCTCTACTGAAGATAAAAAACAGGGATGAAAATAGGTTTGATGCCCCTGGCAATAAGTAAAGATTTTTCTAAAATGCCATTTGAGGCTTTTTAGATTAAGACCTGACTTAATCTCAGGAAATGTGTTGTAGAATGTTTATATTATAAAATTTTGGGAAATTGTTTGGAAGCTTTTGTGAAACAGCTAGAAAGCTAAAGATCTTGAAATGGAGACAAAACACCTGGTGAATCACAAGGACCAGAAAGGGTTTGGAGCTGATTACATCCATTGCACTTGTGACAGCAACTTGTGTGTTTGGCACACTGTCACAAATGCATTTATTGAAAGAGAGAGTGCTGTCCTGTAGTGATCTATTTTACATTTGTGTGCAGTTTAGGTGAGGATTTCCTCTAGCTGCCTGTTCTTGTAGGTCAGGTATTTTAGCTCATGGGAAATGTCTTCCGAAATACCTGATTTCTACTCTATGTGTTTTGTTATTTGTATAAATTTATTGACTTAAACTGAATCCCAAGGCTTGGTGCTATCATTGTTCATCATAAATTTCAGTAGATCACGTTGGCTGAAGCCTCTCAGCTGGAACCAAGTAAGTCCAGAATGATGCAGGCAGGTGGTGAAGCACAGATCTGTTTTGACAGTTTGGCCTCTCTGTTCAATTTCTTCTTGGCTTTGATCACACCCACAGGATTAAATATTCAGACGCCCATTTTTAAATAAATGCAGGTGGATAATATGTTTTGAAGGAACTTCTTAGGGTGCTAAACATGTTTATATAATACTGCATATATGCTTATTTCTAGGGGAAGGAGCTACAGCTGAAGTTCCCTCATCTTTTGTGATTCTGTCTCTGTGCACTCTGGTGGTCTTGATCATTCTGCTGGCAAACTGTGTCTCCTGCTGTAAAGACCCTGAGATAGATTTCAAGGTAAGCCCTGAAGTTATCAATGTGTGTACAAGTGATATTCTCAGCTGAATCCTGATATTCAGAATGCTTGATTAATTATGCTAATACTCTGCAGTGTCACTGTACATCCTCTCTTCTGAAACAGCCAGTGCCTGTATTCCTACAGGCTGTGGAGTCCTGATGCAGCCATTTATTTAACTTATTGCTCCCTGCTGCAGTAAAGGTCTTTAATGCCTTTTCAAAATAGTAACTAGCTATCAGGATCAGTAGTAAAAGTTGCATCTTTGAGACAATTCTGCTGTAAAGAACCTTTTCCTTGTTTTTTCTGTGTTTTGTTTTGTTTTTTCTTAGTCTGCAGGTGGGGTTTAGGACACTCCTGTCAAATAAGAATACTGAAGATGCGTATCCACTGTAGTAAAACTCTTGAGAAATTGTCATCAGGGAATTGTTACTTTTGGAACATGTGTAATCAGTGTTCCTAAAATTGAGTTTTGCTCTCATTTCTAAATGGAGAATATTTGGCCTCAGCAGTTCGTGGTAATTCATTCAAGGCCAGGGCTAGCATTTAAAGTAATAACAAAACAAAGCAAAAAAACTAGCAACATCAACAAAACCCAAACCACCAAACCCACAAAACCCCAACTAAACAAAAACCCCTTCATAATTAAAAGCAATGCTTTAATCTCTTTAAGGCAGCAATTAATGGAAAATAAGGAATAGAACACTAAATGTCTGTCACTATCCTTGGAAAAAAGCTCAGCTTCCTTAGTAGTGCTCATTCAAACTGAAAGAAGTGTATTTGTGCTTACTTAAAGGCAAGGATCAGCTTGTTTACTAAGACTTCTTTTGTTTAGGAATTTGAAGATAACTTTGATGATGAAATAGATTTTACACCTCCAGCAGAAGATACTCCATCTGTTCAGTCTCCAGCAGAAGTGTTTACTCTTTCAGTTCCCAATATTGCTTTACCAACTCCCTCCCAGTTTCCATCTCGTGCAGGTAAAATACTGGTTTTCAATGCAAAAACAAAAGTAGCCATTTTCAGTGTCTAAAATGGAGTGTGGCTGATTATGTTTGACTTTACTGTAATAAACCACTTGTTACAAATGTGCACAAACTGAGCCAATATATTTTGTAGGGTAAAGAATAAAGGGGGAAATATTACTTCTAAGATGTTAACCTGTGGCAGGGTAAGACAGCTTAAGAGAACAAAACTGCCTTAAACCCCTTCTCTAAATTGCTGTCATTATATCTCTGTATACCTAAAGGGTTTGAAGCACCCTGGGACATTTGTGACTCCTGCTCTTTAGTGGTTTTCTTCATGGCTAGGTTGTCACTGGATTTTAACTACCACCCTTAAACAGAAATAAGAGTGAATCCTTTACTTGACAGCAGTGCTACTGCTCAGCTGCATCACTTTCTTGATGTCACTGTAGACTATTTGTGCAGTAAATGTGATCTTGCTAAGACAGAGCATTAGGTTTCATCTCCCTGTATGGAAGGGGTTGTGGAATGTATTATTTAAAATACAATTTTTGGAAAAGGAAGCGTAAGTGTCTTATCATATTATAAGCAGAGTTTAGCCCAAAGTACTTACTCTGATATTGTGCTATTTCACATAATTTTACATACTAATGTTTCTTGATCATTAGATATTCAGGGAAGCTTCTAGTAGAATTCCTGTACTAATTTCAAGAAACTGTCAGGGTGCCTTTAATACAAATTACACAGTTGTACAAATGACTCAGTATTTTAAAGAACTGGGAAAAATTGTAGATGAAAAATTTCATGTCAGCTCTTTTGTGTAGCCATAATTGCTAAAATTAAGCTGTCACAACAATTGTTTTGCCAGAAGTAAGACAAAGTGCCCGAGTCCTTGGATAAAATGTGGTGCACTGCTGTGGCCTTCGCTATGCCTAGGAGCACACTGACAGTGAATTACACAGCTTTGGCTCTTCCAGTACAATAATACTGCTCTAAATGTAATTTATGGGAGTAAATTGTGGGCTAGAATTCTCAGACAATAAAAGGTTTTGTTTAAATCAATTAGTGTTCCTAACCAGTTGGGCAGCAGAGGGATCAACACTGCAGAATCTCTTCTGGTGAATGAGGTCTGCCATTGTTACTGCCCACCCTCTGCCAAGATCTGGATTTTCTTTTCTGTCCTCCTCTCCGGGCTCTTACGTGAAGTATTTTTAGTTGAAAAATGTCCTCCTTCCAGATGGTAGCTACAAGTAGGGCAGTTGGGCTGAAGAATAAAGCAGTCAAACCTTTTCTCATAAAACAGTAACTCTGTAATTGTAAATGTTAAGATGTATGAATAATGAGTTTTGTCTTGCATTTTCTATTTTATTTACATAGGAGACTTCTGTAACTAGGTTATTTTCTCTACCCAGCTACAGGCTATAATACATTTTTATACTGGAAGCAGAACTTAGCTTTTTGCTTTCTTGCTGAGTGTGTTAAAAACCTGTAAGCTCACGTTTCATCAGGACAATTGCTGTGGTTTTGCTGGGGGTGTGTTCTGGTGTAATTTAGAAGCTGGACTTGAGAAATGTTTCACTTGAGTGCTGTTGTCACAACATTGCCCTCCTACTTTATGTACATCTGACCAGGGTTTAGTGCTTGGGCTGAATTTATTCCCAATTGGGAATAAATCTTGTAGAAGCCTGCCTTATTTCCTCAGCAGTTGCTAGCTGGCCATCTGAGTGGTTTGATACTTGTTACATTTGTTTCCTTGTGTGACAGATGGATCAAAGTCTCAAGTTGCACGTCAGAGTCTAAACTACATCCAGGAAATTGGAAATGGCTGGTTTGGAAAGGTGAGGAGTTATCTCTCCATATTGCACAGACTGAGGCTTATTCCTAACTGAATAGGCCCTCTGTATTTACTTTAAAATGGTACTAGAAAAAATGTGTAGAAAAATTTTAGTTGAAATTAGATATTTCCTTGCATTTCTTAACTGTAATCACAGGACTGATCTGTGCTTTTAAAATTTACCTGTCAATTCTTACTAGACACGAGTTAGACATTTAACTTTCATAGATTTTATTTAATACACTCCTGTTTTTACCTGTTATTTTTAGGAAAAAAATTAGGTAAATAAGGTAAAAAAATTAGGTAAATAAGTGGTCTTCATTAGAAAACATGTTTTCTGAAAGTTGACGTGTAGATCAGTTGTCAAGATTTAAGTGTGTATATTTAATTGTCAAAGCTCTATTTGTGTTTGTAAAAAAGCCAAAAATCTTTCCTGCAAAATGTTTTTAGCTCTTGGTTGATTTTTTTTTTACAGGAAGACTACAAATGTTTTTTCCCCTCTAATTAAAGACACATTCTCTCTTTCAGGTTCTCCTTGGAGAGATCTACACAGGCACTAGTGTAGCAAGGGTAATAGTGAAGGAGTTAAAGGCAAGTGCAGGTCCCAAGGAGCAAGAACAATTCTTGAGAAATGGAGAACCATATTAGTAAGTAATGTTTCACAGCTTCATTCTGCTGCAGATAAATTATGGATATTGCTTTTGTTCAATGTTACTGTCTCTACTTGACCTCCCATATAACTGTAATGTTTGTCTTTAAAACGTGAAATACACTCAACCCAAAGTGAGCAGAAGTTGTATACACATAACTGAGAGTGCTTTACCTTGTGTGGATGTGCTGTAAGAGATTGGTCAGTGAAGAGCTTTCTCTTCCTGGTGCTTTCTAACATCCTGGCTATATTTGCATTCAGGCTCAGGTTGTTGGCATTTGTCAGCAGAAATTTCCTGCCTTCTGCTGCATTGGCACAAGTGGTTTTGGAGCAATTTAGGGAAAGTAACCGATCTGGCTGGGAACTAATCTGGCTAAAAAAGGGTTTATCTTTTAGCCAGCTCTGTACCTTGGTGCAGTTCATGAGGTGCATGCTTTTGTTTTTGGTATGAGGGGTTGTGGGAGGATGGGTGTGATTCTCATGTGGCAATCCTGGCTTTTGTGGGTTTGAGATCCTCTGAGTTTTGGCTGCTGTCAGTGATACCCTTCAGCAGTACAAAGGTACAAATGGAGTCTGTGGCTTTGGTGCTTGCACCTTCTGTTCCTGCCACCCCCCTCCAATGTTATGTGTTGAAACCTCTGGTAGGGATTTCAATGTGTTGCATTCTGCTGTGATCTCCCTGGCTTAAACTGTATTTTTTCACTCCAGCATTCTTCAGCATCCAAATGTTCTCCAGTGTATTGGGCAATGTGTGGAAGCCATTCCTTATCTCCTAGTTTTTGAGTTCTGTGACTTGGTAAGTGCACTTATACGACATGCTGCAGTTGTTTTTCCCCTGGTGTGAATTGTTTGTGGTGCATTTACTGCACTTTGCTCACGAAATGATTCTTTTGCTTTCTGGGAAGTTTCTTGATTAACCAGAATTTTAGAAGGCTTTTGTTTGTCATTTAAGAGGAACCACAATTACAACATTTTGTTTGTACTCTTTTCAGTTCATTGTGTATGTTCTAAGTGCTTGTGGAGTGTTCTGAAGAGGCAAATAGCTGCTCTTTGATAATGGAATTACCTGTCCCTTTCAGTCTGCCTTCAGCAGGGAGCTTGGAGAGCAGAGGGTGTCATAGCAGGGAGCTTTTTATCTCAGTCAGGATCACATGCACATGGCAGTATCACATCCAAAATATTTGCTGTCTGCAATCTTAATGTGCTTTTATTACCATTTATGTGAAAATGTTAATTGAGGAAGATGGAAGAATTTCTTCCCTTCTGCTGTGTCCCTAACCTCCAGAGTGCCCAAATTTTACCCATGCTGTGCTGCTGTGTGCTGAATTGCAATGTTGGCTCACTTCTGATATCTGTTATGTGTATTCTAATAACGATAATTTTCAGTTTGATTCTCTTCCCGATCCCTTCTATTATGGTATTCTTCTTTTCCCTACGTTCTTATCCTTTTATTTCCTTTCTCATGCTGTTTCTACACCTCCAGGCAGCTGCCTTGTGCTTCCTGGGCACCAAAAGAAAAGCTAGCAACACACTGGAGGATGTTCCCACTGCTCCCAGTGCCACATGGTCCCTGGAGTGGGAGGGGCAGCACAAAGCCTTGCTCAGCCCCTGCATTCCTTGGAATGTCTGTGAATGTTGGGAGGAAGGGGGGCATGTACAGAGCCTTTGAACTGTGCCCTGTGTGCAGAGCCATGAGAGACAAAAGTTTAGATCCATGGTCTGGAGAGACTTGAGTTGTTTTACCAAACAAATCCCAAAGTCCAAGTGGCTGTCTAAACATTGGCTCAGTAGCTGCTTTTAAGGTTTGGTGTGTAGATGTCACCCAAAGCAAAATTCCTTGGGAAACGCCAAGAGAGAAATCAAGTCAGAAGTGCACAGATATTGCTAAAGAATAAGTCCTTCAGAAATAAGATAGTTTGCATTCATAAATTTCAACAAGATCTTTTTCACTAGTTTCACTGCTGCAGAATTTACCTTTAAACTCAGGTGCAAAAGTCTGCTTCTAGGTGCCTCGGGCAATTTAAATGAGTTAGTGTGAACTTGAGTTTTTAGAGAAATATCAATTAATCTGTGACCTTAAATAACTATATTTTTTCATGCTGCTCTTTTGCTGAAATGTATTAACTGTGGTAAATTAATGAGGCAGAAGTGCTGATAAAATCCTTCTTTTCCAAATGGAGGAAATGCCTGAACTTTTTAAGTGACTGATCAAAGTGAAATGTTCTGGGTTTGCTAACAATTAAAAACTCTGTGCCTAAGGTTAACAGATAAGGTTTTTTAAAGTTTTTCAATAGAATGCTACTTACTGGTTTTTAAACATACTATTCAAATTGGAGTTTCTGTAAAAGGATCCTGGAAACAGTTGCATTTTGTAGAGTCCATCAGATTTAATTGCTGCCATGTTTTAAAATAGTTACATGATTTAATCCAACTTCAAATTTGAAGATGGAGTAGCTTTTAAAGATTGCCCTACTTTAGGTATACAGGAAAAAATAATATCCTTGTTTGATGCCTGATTATTTATGCCAGAAGTTGTCATGATCCTGCAGAGTAATCTGGAAAGGATTTTACTTAAGGGGATGAAATAGATTTTCACTTTAACTAGGGGCAGTAAGCTTGACAGTTAAAGTGGTAGTTTTACAAATTTGAGTGTAGTTAGGTAATTTCTTTGGAATGGAAAATAAGTCTGTGCTCATTATTCTATTCCAAGTGAACTAAAACTTGGTTTTAGAAAATTATATATTACAGTCAGTTAAACATAACCTTCATATTAAAGTTTGGCTCACTTAGAGAGTTCTTCCTTGGTGGAGCTGAGTATGTCCTAGACATGATGGTATTTTTTTCTTTGTGCACACAAATACTCAGGGCTGGGCAGACAGGACAACGTTCCCTTTGCAGTTTGATGCAGAGGCTGGGCCAAGTGAGCAGCTCAGTACCCCTGTACTGGGTATTAGAACACACTAATTCTTGTGCTCCAGGGCCTGGAGTGGGCAGTGGCAATGTTGGAGTAAGCACAGAGAAGAGACAGGGAGGAAGGAATGTGAAGGAAGCATGATGGAATAGAAAACGTGGATAAATAGGTTTTTTTAGTAAAAAGGTTTTTAGGAAAGTGTCAGGAAGCTTTTAATCACTGCAGTTGGAATAGCAGTTATTTGGATTTTTTAAGGTTTTAGTAATTTTTTAGACTATTAGCAATTGATCTCAAAACTCCTTTTTTACTTTTTTCCCCTGCAATTGGATGAATTGGGGTGCATGGAGGTGCTTCCAAAACACACAGGAGTGATTCAAATTGGAAGGATGAGAAACATGGTCCTGTTGAGCTGCCAGTGGTTTAATGCTGAGCTACAGCTTTTTCCCTTATGTTATGGTGCTGTCTATGTATATCCAGCACAGTAAACTTGTTTTCATCCCTTGTACTTGTGTATGTTGGTATTCAATAGTTCTGAAAAACATGGCAAGAAGACGAGCTGCATTGAATAGGAAGTTTTTTAATATCTTCAGGTGACAAATTCTTTTGAGGCTCACGTGGCAGTGTTGACCTTGTTTAGCAAATTTGGCATACTAAGTAACAAAAATGTGCTATTCTCCTGACCAGTACAGTCTGGAGGGTGCAGAGGTTGTTTTATTCACACTCCTTCAAACTCACAGCCTATCAGTGTGTCCTCATTTTGTAACTTCTCTTGCTTGGATTTGTAGCTTTTTTAGGGCCGGTTGACCTTGTCTTGGCTGCTCGGACAGTCCTGTTGGATTATCAGTTCCCAGGCTCCTTGGCATGGAAAGGTCTTGATCAGAGGCACTGGAAACTGTCGTGCAGAGAAACCAGAGCTGTCAGGGTGGCAATGCTGAATGTCAGGCAGGCTGGCTTACTTGTTTTCTTGGCCACAGAAACTCCTGATACATTTCTGTTACACAAGATTGCTAGTTGCATGTGCAAGAACTGTTTTGGCTAACATTTAGTCTATTTTATAATGTAATCCAAGTTGCTCTGTATCCCTTGCTTTGCAGAGCTGGGAAAGAAGCAAGAGAAGTCAGTTGCACATAAGTGACTTAAGCTGTTAAACCCTATGCTTTGCCTGTGTAAAAATTATTTAGAAAATAGTAAACGTAAAAAGAAATGCTCAAAAAGGTCTCACAGCCCCTTTCCTATATTAGTTGCATTTTCTGTTGGTGCAGTCTACTATGAATAGTTAACTGTTCAATGTTGCAGAATGATGCCAGGTTAAAAATAGTGGTAGCTGTCTTATTAACTTTAATATATTACTGAGCCTGTGTGTGGCCAGCATTTTGTCAGCACAGCAAATCCTCTAATGGATTGACGTAATTTATGAGTAAAAGGAAAGTTATTCAAATGTGGAAGTTGCATGTATATTGTGAGCCTGATTTGCCTATCAAATTCTTACAGAAATTCTTCAGGTCTTGCAATTCCCTGGGCAGATGAGATCAGCAGGATGCAGTATTTGCCTGGAATGCTCTGTAGCTTACTTTAGGGATGCTGCTGTTAGGGGAAGGTGTCTTCTTGCAGTGATTGGTTCTTTTTTAAATTACGGCCACTTGAAAGCATGTTCTAATCAAAAAAGAATCTTTGCAATGAAAACTTCATAATCAAAGAGTTCAGTGAATCTATTTAATGATCATGGTCAATATGGATATGAGCCAAAGAGCAGATTCATCAGTGGTGTGTGGCTTAACAATTAAGGGGGGATTTGTCAGTTTATGCAGCTTGGTAAATGTGTTCAGTAGACGTAATTTGGTAACTGCTTCACATTTTTAAAACCATCAGTTTTAAAACCATCAGTAACTTCTGGTTAGAAAGTCATGTCAGCCATTTGGGTGTTCAGATGAACCCAATATGGAATCTGCACAAACAAAAAGCTGCCAAAGAGTACTGACTGTAAGTGTGCCCCCAGCTTCTGGCTGATACAGAGAAAAATATATTCAAACTTAGAAAAATGGCTGAACTGAGAAGGATGGGAAGAAAGGCAAATTTAGTTCTTCATGGAATCCCAGGAGAGGAGGGAAAAGGCAGAGTGGCAGAGGAGGTTGGAGAGAAGGTAGAGCCTTCCTCAAGCATGGTTATTGAGTTCTTTATATTTAGATGTCTCTGCAGTGAATTTTGCGGAACTGCATTTATTCAGATATATATAACCCTTGATATTTACTGTGTTAAAAAGTCTGTCAATAAAGGGCCATTTTGTGGCTCTCAAAATAGTGCAGGGATAATGTTGCTGTGTTGCTACTGTCTGCTTTTAGGCAGGGAAGCATCATAGGATAATTCAGGCTAGCAAGGAGCTCAGGAGGTCTCCAGCCTCCTGCTCAAGGCAGTATCATCCTGAGGTCAGACTGGATTTCTCAGGATTTTGTCCAGCTGAATCCTGAAAACATCCAGGGATGGAAACTGCCATCACTTCTATTTGTCTCCTTATGTGAAAAACTGTTTTCCTTACATTCAGTCTGAGCTTTCCATGTTTCAGCTCCTGCCTGTTCTCTCTCATCCTCCATCCATGCTCCACAGCCTGGTTTAGTCTTTAATAACTTACACTGGACAATCATTATGCTGAAGCCGCTGCAGGCTGAACGAGCCTGGTTCCCTCAGCCTCTCCTCATGGTGAAATGCTCTGACCCCTGACTGTCACGGTGGCTCTTTCCTGAACTTGCTTCAGTTTATCTTGTTCTGGGGCAGCCAGTTCTGAGCACAGGATCTGTGTGGCCTGACAAGTGCTGAGAAGGTGGTGAGACCTGCCCTGGCCCTGTCTGTGCAGCCCAGGAGCTGCTGCCAGGACACACAGGGCTCATGTGGAGCTCACTGCCCACCAGGATCCCAGGTCCCTTCCTGCAGAGCTGCTGCCCAGCTGGCCACGCTCACTTTGTGCTGTTGCAAGGGATTTTTCCTTCCCAGCTGTGGGTTTGCATTTGGCTTTGTGGAGTTTCATAAGGTCCCTGTTGAAACATTCTTGACTTTGCCCAGGATCTTCTGAAGGGCAGTTCAGCATCTGAGTTGTGACCATTGGTTCAACCCAGTTTGGTACAAGCAACATCCTTTTAAAGCAATACCAAAAATACCTATTTTATATTTTTAACCTTGCTTGTAGCTTTAATTAAACCAGAATGGGAACATAAAACCAGTATGTGTCAAGGTGCTGAAAAGTTGGTTTTCCTACAAAATTATGTGCCTACATAAATAATTTAATAAATAAGGGATGTCACACAGCACTGCTGTTACTAATGCTTTTAAAAATTAAAAAGTAATTTCTGGGTGCATTTCAGGCATCCTAGGAACTTAATCCACCTGGGACAAGCCCGAAGCAAGCAGTTGCTGTTTTAATGAATGACAATTTTAGAGTTCGACTTTCTTCAGGCTCTTGCTGCCACCTACAGTCAGCTCAGCTGGGTGTTCAGGGCTTGTATTCCTTGGGCTCTGCCATTTGGAACCTGTTACAAACGCTGTTCCTTTCCTAATTGTTTGGAACTCTGCTCTGGCAAGAGCTTTTCCTGGTCCAGGATTTGAGAAGACAATGGACACAGACAGAGCCCAGGATATTATGCTGGTGAAACAAGTTATGCTGGGTTAAAAGTCAAACTGTGAGAAAATGAACAACAATGGCATAAGAAACCGGTTCTTTTCCCTTGCTTGGATTCTCTTACTACGGAAGCCTTCTTTTTCCTGAATGTTTGGATGGTATTCAATTATTTTCCTCTATTTCAAAGCTGTTCTTTTTTTAGTAATTTATGGAGTGATTCTGTGGGCTCATTAATTATATGTCTATTGCTCAGCATTGCCTGGGTTCAGTAAAACTGCTGCCATCATCAGAATTCTCTGACTGAAATGGGCTGTATTACCATACTTTTTATATAGAAAGCTCTGGTGAGCTGGCAATGTCTGAAACTCTTTTCTCTAGTCTCTCCCTTCCAGACCCTTACAAATTCCAGACAGACAGCTTTGCTGATCTGGAGCACTTGAAACTCATCTCATTTAAAAGCAGAGGCTCGTCAAACTCTGTTTTTTTAAAATGGAATTTATTAAAGCATGACAGGTTTTATGTGGCAGTCTGATCTAGGATGTTAATTACTAAAAGATTAGATTAAAAACCCTTAAGGACAATACCATATGCCTTAGAGGACTTTTATAAGATCCTTTATGGAGACTGACAACTCGAGGAGCTTTATTTTATTGAGCAGAAATGTGGTAAATAAGTAATGTGGTCAGTTGGATTTTTATTAAAAAGAATTCTTTTGATTCAATCATCATATAAGGCTTATTAATATCTTCAACTTCTTTTACAGGGTGACCTGAAAACTTACATCTGCAATGAGCAGGAGCACATGAAAGGAGAGTCTCAGATAATGCTGCTGCAGAGAATGGCGTGCGAGATCGCTGCTGGCCTCGCTGTAATGCACAAACACAACTTTGTGCACAGGTAGGCTCCAGAGAAATGCCAGGCACTCAAGGTGCACTCTGAAATTCAGCTGGGTGTTTTCATTAAAATCCAGGGGTGTTGAAGACTTTGTTTCCACAAACATGTGAAATATCCTGAGGCATGAAGGTGTGATGATAATGAGGGTGCTAATTGAGCTGCAGTGGTGTGGTGTTCCAGCTCCACCTGCTGAAAGCTGATCCCCTGCTCTTTGGGTGTGCAGCCCATAGAACACAGCCTGCTGCCAAGACAGTCCACATGTAGTTGATGGATTAATTCTTGGCCAAGTCAGATTAATTTTGTTTATTATGGAGGGAGGGATGTTAAAATTCTGTTAGAATGAATCTTACCTGCTGTGAATTTTTGTTAGATTGTAGAAATTTAGAACTTCTCTTTGCTGATGTTACTGTGTTACTAACAATGGGGAAAAGTCCCTTTCTAACGCAGTAAGGAGGAAGCTGAGTTAAGAGGGAAAATCTGACTGAAAGGGGTATTCTCTCACTGAGCTGTTGTTCGTGTAACCTTTAAATCTTCACTAAAGGAGGTAGTCAGATTTCAAAGTAATCACGCTAGGAGGAGAATCTTGTTCCCATCGGAAAATACTAGATTTATTTTTAATTAATACAGTTATTTTTTATTAATGTAGTCAATACTGAAAGAATGGCAGTAGTTGCAGAAGGCTAGGAAAATTTATTCATGAAACAATTTGCCCAGAAAAATACAAGATTTTTTTTTGCTTTAAATGTAAAGGCATTGAGGAACTGGAAGTCATTAAGCTCTAAAATATTGAAGAATACATGTTTCCCAAATGTGGCCTACCTGATGAAACCTTGGGTACCACAAGACAGTTACTTTTGTCAGTCTGTTCTCTGCTGTAGAACCAGCACTTGCATCACACTTTCAGTGAGTCAGGGGCTTATGTTGGAGCTTATCAATGCACATCTTGCTGCTTAGGGAAGGCAGAGACCTTTGTTCAGGGAGAAATTAACTCTCAAACCTAAGTCTTAAAAGATACAGGCTTAAAACAGCAGCAAAACTCTGAAAAACACCCAAAGCCTAGACTCAACTGGTGGCTGATGAACAGAGCTCTTCTTTTAACCCATTTAACAATTTTAAATGACTTGAAGGTAATACCAGTTGTACCTGTCTAACAGAGGGATCAGTTTCTTCTCTTGCAGCAGCATGGCTCTGTAGGTGTTAAATTTAACAGTACATTTTCAGTGAAATACAGATAAACTTGGTAAATAATTAATCTGTGGATCTGCAAGATTTTCATTCTAATGTTTACTTCTAGCAACACTATCCTGATGCTGTCAGAGTAAGTGGTAAAGCTCCAGCATCAGTGATTTTGTTGTTAGTGGTAAATTCAAGCAGCCAACAATTTTTCTCTTCCAGGATATTTATTTAAATAATAAAAAACAATTTGGCAAGCTCTGGGACATACTTGAAGGTTATAGATGTGTTTCTGACCTGTGTAGTTCAATGACTCTGGAAAGGAAAACATCATCCTCTTTCTTTATAGCAGGAAAGCTGTGGCTTTCACACCATTTCACACACACTTCAGAGACATTTTTAAGCCAACTAAAGCAAAGGTAGAATTCTTCCAGGGCACTTAATTGCCTTGTCCCCTCTGTGAAACTGAGAAGTGAAATATTTGAGCAATTAGTCTGCTGAGCTCTTTGCTGTCGCAGCCACAGTTCCAGCTTCATTAAACTTGCATAAATTTCTGAGTTTGCATGATGGGTTTCCTAAAACTGCTTCTTTGTATTATTGTAGCAGCACTGCTGGTTTGTGAGTATTTGTGGTCTGGTTTATGGTAGAAACTGGAAGCAAATTCTGTGTCTATTCAAGAGCTTTGTGATGTGTTTTTTGGAGGATTTCTACAAAATACATTACTTTTTCTGTTGGTCTTTTTGGAAGACTGTAGTTCTGGTTCATGTGTAATGTGTGGGTTTGTTACTTAAGGAACTTAAACTGTAGATGTACGATATTACTGGCTGCTCAGTATCATATAGTAAATTATTATTTAAACCTAACCTGAATTGCTGATAGATTTTGCTTATGACAATTAAAATGCAAGCCATGCAGTGATAGGTGTGAGGAGGGATGACATCACTGTAGCATGTGAGCAGCCCACGTAATCTCCATGAGAGGATTGTGAGCAGAATGAAATAACTGCATGTAAATGCTGTGTGTACTTTAGCTTAAGAGTCTACACCACTGCTCTAGAGAAGTGACTGCAGCTTCAACTTTTTTATACAGGGCAGCTTAATAGTCTGGGATTTTTGTATGAAATCTTTAAATGTGATTGCCTTGTCACGGTGCTTGGTTTTCTTTGGATTCCTGAATTCAGAGTCTGCTTGGTTCTGTGGCTCTAAACTGATTCTCCTTTGAAGCAGTGGGAATGCCTGAGGGAAATCACAGCCTTTTGGCCACAAAACAAATCTTGTCCAATAAGTCCTCTCTCAGGAGAAACCCTGTCAGTGTTTGTTTTTTCTGGAAGTGATGAGTGTTAGTATAGAACTGTAGTAGTAGCAATATTCCAGTGAGATATGGAATCAGTTGTTGGCATGTGTAGGTTCTAAAACTTAATAAGAATGTAAGCAACAAGAAAACTATCTTAATGTTTGGTTTAGAGCACAACTGCATTTTAGAAATTACTCTCCCCAGTTGCTATGCCTGGGTTTGCACTGCATATGAGTTGGTCTTTTGGGGTGCATGGGCTGGTTTAATTTCCTCAGCAGAGGATCAGGAAGGGAGCTGAAGGAGCTGCAGGAGCACACCTTTCCTGCACTCAGCTTGCCTCAGCCTTCAGTAGGATTTAGGGATCATCTACAGCTCATGCACAGAGGATTGCTGAGAAATATCTAGAGTGGGTGCTGAATCCTTAGCACTGTTTTGTGTTACTGGTCTGCTGCTGTTACTTGCAACTGCAACCTGTAACTCCGCAAAAGTCCTCGATTTTTAGATTCTAATTTTTAAAAAAAAAAAAATTTCTTGGTTTTTAATTTGAGACTTCAAACTCTGATCTAACTGTTCCAAGAATTTGCTAACCCATTTATCTGAATTTGCATTGAAGACCTCCTGCTTTGTCTCACTGTTGATTTGTTTGCATTTGCAGTGACTTGGCCTTACGGAATTGCTTCCTTACATCGGATTTAAATGTCAAAGTAGGAGATTACGGTATAGGATTCAGCAGGTATAAGGTAAGCTAATCTTGTCATGGACCACTTTATTCTAAAGAATTCCAGGGCCAAGGTTACAACAATACTGATACTAGATTTTCCTTTATTTGAATAGTGAACTTTCAAAGTATTACTGGCAAATAACTGCAGAAAGTTCATGGACCAGAATAAGTACCTTTCTAGAAATGACTAGAGTTTATGTTTCTGGAATCTTCTGCTAAATCTGCCCTTTTTTAGTCCTATTTGCAGTAGTCCTACAATAAGAACAAACTCATTTTAATGTGTTTTAAAGACACATTTCAAAGAAGAGTTCGAATTTCTTAAGGAAAATATTCACAATATTAAAGTATATCAAGAAAGTGAAACATTAAAGACATTAATTAAAACATTTTGTAAGTACCAAACCTTAAACAAGAAATTTGCATTCAAATACCTGCTATGCAGTGACCAGTGAATGACTTTCCTCCTTAGCATCATTCTGTGCTACTTGGGGAAAACGGGATTATTTTTTTAAACTCTAATTTTTCACATAGATGTCACTTAAAAACATTAAGAAAAGGACTGTCACTGTCTGGAAGTTGGTCCAACATATGTTCAGCCCTTTTATGCTTGTTTTTTCTTAATTTTTATCAATAATTTAGGAAGATTATATTGAGACAGATGAGAAGAAATTTGTTCCTCTACGATGGACTGCACCTGAGTTAGTAACAAGTTTTCAAGACAGACTGTTATCAGCAGAGCAAAATAAATACAGTAACATATGGTATGTAGAAGGCTTTAAAAATTTTCCATGAGAGATTTGTGAACATATTTTCAAATGTTACATGAAGGTGCAAATAATATTCAAGTTAGCCTGCTGCATTAGATGTACAATAGGTTAATCTCTGTAAACTTGAAACTATATCCTGCTTTGGAAAGATGCTTAGAATTCTGTTGAGAGAAAGTTGGAGCAAGTAAAAATGTTTAGCAGAATAATAGGTGTTTATATTAATAAAAATACCTTCAGATGTTATTAAGGAAAGAAATAGTAAATGATTTTTCCAAGAATAAGCTGTGAGTGACATAAAAAGTTGATCCCAGTAGAGCCTGATGAAGTTCAGTTGGTAGAACAGTGGCATTTTAATTAAAATGCTGCATTCTTGCTGCAGCGTTTGAGAGCAGCAATTAACTGATGGTTTCTGCTGCCAAAGAGCTGATAGACAATGGCTGGTGAACTCGTGAAGATGAACGTTTTTGAAATTGCCAAGTTCCACTTCAGTTCTCAAGCCCTAAGAAATTTGGATAATGGAAATTGTGGATTAGGCTAACATTTCTGAAAACATTGTAATTAATTCCTACTTTATATTCAAAGGATATTAAATAGTAAACTAGGCTTTGTTTGGTGTTTGGAAAGTAGGGTTGTGGAAAGCAGGTGGGATATAAAGAAATGATGTAAAAATTAATTTTCTTCCATCCTTCAAGGAGGTTTCCTCAGCTCATACTGTTCATCTGGGCTACAAACAGTCAGGGTCTTAAGGTTTCCAACTTGTATTTTAGTGCCTTTATGCAGAGCTGCTTTGAACAGGTTTGGACTAGATGATTCCAGACACCCCTTCCAATCTAAATTTTTCTATGTGCAGAGTCAGTTAATTTGCATTTTGAGCACAGAAACTGAATCTGAAGATTAGCATTGGCTGTAATCAGTGAAAATGTGATTAGTGTTGGATACAGTACAGATGCAGCACTGAGCAGAGGCAGCCTTTGACCACTGCAGCTTGACAGTAAGGAATTTTATGAATTCTGGAACAAAGATGAGTTTTCTAGCAGTTTC
The DNA here is from genome assembly GCA_013400215.1 of Cisticola juncidis. Classification (NCBI taxonomy): domain Eukaryota; kingdom Metazoa; phylum Chordata; class Aves; order Passeriformes; family Cisticolidae; genus Cisticola; species Cisticola juncidis. Next base: position 177,458 of record VXBR01003135.1, on the reverse strand, counting down.
ACCTATAACTGCAATTTCTCATGAAAGCTTTTGTCTCTTCTGTTGGACTAATTATAAAGTTTTTAAATCTCATTTCTATACACAATGGTAATATAGTATTTTTTATTTTTAAATTGCTGAAAAGATAGTATTTTATGTGGGGTTTTTCATGATCGAATAATTTGAGAGTTTCCATATTTTGTTGCCTTCATTGTTTTTGCCTTTGAGCAACTTTATTCTTCGGGCTTTCAGCATTCTGTCAGTGAATTAACAAGTTCTGAAGTTATTCTAGAGACAATGGGGAGTAGTATTTATTTTTTTGCAAGTTATGCTTTGCATATCCTTTCTTGGAAAAGCCTACACTCTAAAGCAGTTCTGAGAATGCCCAGTTGTTTGCTGCTCTTTTGCAGGTCCCTGGGTGTGACATTATGGGAGCTGTTTGAGAACGGAGCTCGGCCTTACTCAGACTTCTCTGACAGGGAGGTCCTCACCCATGTCATCAAGGAGAAGCAGGTTAAACCCTTCAAGCCACGACTGGAGCAGCCATACTCTGATAGATGGTAAACTTTAAATGTTTCTATTTATTCTTAAAGCTGACTCAGTTCTCTTAAATACATTGAAATTGCTACATGGAAACTCAGTGAACAAACCCTAGTGAAGGGAGTAAAAGGACTTGCTAGGGATGGAAGTTCCTGCCAGTGATACTGGTACTCTGAGGCTTGTTAGATATCTGAATTCTTTAAATCCTTCTCACTGTGAAACCTATTGAAACATGTTTTTATTTGTATAGGTATGAAGTGCTGCAGTTCTGTTGGCTGCCTCCAGAAAAGAGGCCGACGGCAGAAGAAGTGCACAGACTTTTAACTTACCTCCGCATGCAAAGCCAAAGGGACTCGGAGATTGATTTTGAGCAGCAGTGGAATGCTCTGAAACCAAACACCTCAAACAGAGAAGCAAGTAATTCTGCATTCCCAATCCTGGATCACTTCACTGGAGATAGACTTGGCCATGAGCTGGAGGAGGTTCTGACTGTAACTGAAACGAGCCATGGCCTGAGCTTTGAGTACATCTGGGAGGCAGCTAAACACGATCACTTTGATGAGTGTGGTCATGTGAATCCTGATGAAGCCATGGCCTACACAAGTATTTTCTATCCAGTGGAGGTTTTTGAGAGGTCACTTTCAGAACAAGGACCAGGAGCACAGGATGGAAGTGGTCAAGAGGCATCACTTTCTGTCCCGGGGGTGTTACCTGTGTTTGATGCACACAAACTTTCTGTTGGAAATGACTACTATATCCAGTTAGAGGAAAAAGGAAGTGGCTGCAGCATGAATTTTGATAACCAATCAGTTGTATTAACAACAGAAGTTGATAATCAAGAAGCTGTACAAGAAAAAAGTTCTCATTTCACAGTTCTCAGGGATCTTGATGTTGAAGAATCTAGTACTGATGGGGACTTCTTCCACTACAATACAGATCCTAAAGAGGAATTTTTGCCTGCTACTAGTAGTCCAGAAAGTCCTTTCCAGAGTATATTTAATGACATGGATAGATCAGAAGAACCGACAAATAGAAAAATACTTGGGTTTGCTGATGATTCTCCTAAAGACTTTAAACCAGCTGTTTTGAACTCAAACACAGATGCTGGAAAGGCAGTAGACTGTTCTGAAAAGGAGCATTCTAGTCACGCTTCTGAAAATGAAACAGTTTCCTTATGTGAAAATATCTCTAACCAGTCGGACCTGGTAACTTTAGAAGAACTTTCTAATAACTTCTTATTTCTTCAAGAGAAAAACTTATTAACAGGGTTATTGCCTAAAAAAAACAGCAGTGATTTTGGGCCAAACTCAGATGATGTTCTAAAAAGTATCTTAGAAACCTCAAAAAGAAACTCCATGGAGCCTGAGCCTGTGCTGACTGAAAGTGCACAGGTCTTTTCTTTAATACATGAAAGTCTTAGGACAATGAAAGATGAAAATTTTAACCCAATGACAAAAAATAATGATCCCAGTTCCCAGTCTCAGATGCCTGTCAAGATACAGGCACCCTCTAGTCCACCTACAGCACATAATTCATGTGATAATTGTGCAAATCTTCCTATTTTGAAGGATGAGGGGAAATTTCTAAATGTAGAAGTGAATGAAGTCATGTCACCTAACACTGATGTTCTCTGTCAAGAAGAGCTATCTTATAATGCCAAAAATAATAATGTTGGGGACAGTCCATATTATAGTGTTGATGTTGAAACAAATGAGTGTGATGCACAGATGAAACAGGGAAACATTTTCAAGAATGATGAAACAACTTTTAATAGGGAAAAATGTAGTGATCAGGAAGACAGGAAAAGAAACTTGCAAGATAGTTCTCCCATATTTAAAAAAAATGAATGTTTAATGGAGGAAATACAAGAAGCATCAAAGCATTTTGAGAACTGCAAGGATGTGCCAGAAGAGGTGACCTCAATTTCTGTTGCTGCTTCAGATTGTACAAGTCAGGATAGTCTTTTGGAAGACAGCCCATCTCCTGTACAAACTGTAGGACAAGCCTTAGAGACACCTGATTCTTTGGATTCTTTAGATGTAAATGAGGTTTTAGAATCTTTACAGGCTCAGAGTCCTCAAAAACTTTTGCCACCAGATAAACCTGCTGACAGTGGCTATGAAACAGAAAACCTGGAATCTCCAGAATGGACTTCCCATGTCCCTGTTGAGGATGCTTCCAGTGTGGATACTGCTCTGTGTGTTGTGAGCGAGAGCAGTGTCAGTGCTTTGCCTTCTAATCCAGTCATCATTGTGTCAGAAGCAGCAGCTTGTTTGGATGCAGTGAACAGCAATTTTGAAATAACCCCAGTGGTTTTTCTGAATGGAAATCAAAATTCTTACAGAGACTCAGCCTATTTCTCTGATAATGATTCTGAGCCAGATAAAAAACCAGAAGAGTCTGTAAATCTGTCCAGAGAGACTGTGTGTGTTGTTTCCTCCAACAGAGGAGAGAATCACACTGGAGATGTTTGTGGTTTTGAAGAGAGACAGCAAACGTGTGATGTGAGGAATGATGATAATCAAAACTCAGAACTGGAACTAAACCACAATTTAGAGATCCAAGAGATGGATGAAAGAATGCAGGGCTGTCCTGATGAATGGGCTGAGGCAACTCTGACATCCCTGGAAATAGTGATGGAAGGTAACCTGAGGGATGAAATAAAACTGTCTGAGACTTCCCATAAAAGTGTGTCTTGTGTTGGCACTAACACTTCAGAACTCCTTTCACACAGAGACTTAAAGCCTGTGCACAACCTGGCTTTAGATCTGAGTAACAATGAGAAGTCCTTCTATCACATGGAAGGACAAAAATTGAAAGAACCAGATATTGAAGGAAAATACCTTGGCAAACTCAGCGTATCTGGAATGCTTGATCTAGAAGACGGCGATGATGCAGATGAGGAAGATGAAAACAGTGATTCTGAGGATGACATGAGGACTTTTCATATGCATAGTCTGAGTTCTGACAGTGAAGATGAAACTGTTCATCAAGTACCTGAGATAGTTACTGACAAAGATGATGGAAAACATTTGAGAAGCTTGTTGAAACTTCCAAAACCTCTTAATGAAAGGCCACCTGAACTTTGGAAAGATGAGAAAAAGGCTGTAACGTTCTTTGATGATGTGACTGTCTATTTGTTTGATCAGGTACCCTTCTTTCTAATTACTAAGTAAAGTTTTTGTTGGCTTGCTTTTTTTTGTTTTTCTTTAAACAAGGAGTTAATGAAAAAATGGCTTAATATTTGGGAAAACCTTGTTACAGAAGTACCTTTTTTGTTTTGGCAGGGTTACAACTTGTTCATCATCTGGGTTATTTTTTCTTTATATATTAAGGCTATATAAGAATATATATATGTAAAAACCTAATATTTATATATGAAGAAAAAAGAACTTTGTGACTTGAGTAGGTGCAGTTTTGTGCTCCTGGTAGAACAGCAGCACTAATCTGCTGGAGGAGGGTTTGGATTTGGTTGCCAAATCTTGGATCTCCATTGCTGTTGGACCCTTGACTGCATGTGCTGAATGAAACGTGGTTTTAGTGATGTTTTTCTGCTGTTTATAAGATGTATTTAATTTGAATATATGAGACAGCATTGCTATGGACAAGATTTAATTATTTTATTTTGACAGAATATTGTTGTAATTTTATAGAATCAGTTTATCTGTTTAAGGAGTTTGAAGTCTTTATAAAAGAAAGAAAGCGAGAAAGTCAATAATTAAACAAAAAACCCTCCCAAACTCAAACTGAAACTAACTCTGAATCTTATGTTAGTTAGTGCTAAGGTAAATTTATCTAAGATTATAATCAAGTACGAGAACAGTATTTAGATGGTAATACTAATTTTTATTAATCCCGTGGGATTCATGTTCAGTGACACTGTGATCAACTTACAAAATTCAGGGTTACTTTTTTTTCCCTATCAGCTTTATCAATTTTTCACTTCTGTAACTGGATACATAGGGGATTGTATTTTAGCATTATGGCAACTAAACTAGTCCAGTGAGTTTAAAAGAACAGTCACATTGTCAAGCTTTGGAAATGTTGCTTATGATGACGCACATAAATATTAGAGTTAACTGTGTTTTGGAATAGAAAACACAGGTGATTTATTTGTGTTTAGGCAGCCTGTAGAACAGTAATCCTTTTGTCAGAGAGGAAGGAAAAATCAGCTGTGTTTAAACTGCTCTTACTTGTTGAACTCTTCTTTTTTTTTTTTTACAATAACTGATAAAATGTTGGCTGCTTCCAATACCGGCTGTACAAAGTCTTCCTCTTTATCCTGAATGTGATTAGGGGATTTAAAAAAAAAATAAAATGTTGGGATAAGGCTGTACTAAAGAGGAAAAAATACCCTACCTGTGTTAAGCTGATATGGGTACTGTTTTCAATTGGAAGGTATTTTAACTTTGTTCCTAGAAACATGAAACCATTTAATATCGTAAATAATATTTAAATAGTCATTTCCTGCATGCATTTTAGCATAGATTTGATGCAGTACTTCTTTGTGCAGGTGCTAATCTGTAACTCAAAGTCTTGTTTTGTTGTAACAGTTTACAGACCTTTTACTTCCACATTTGACTTGATGGCAGGATGGGGGAGTGTATTTGTGGGTGCTGGTATCTGAAGGCACGCAGACATTGTGTAAAAAAAGTTAAATAAGTGACTTTGTTTGCTTTAGGAAACACCAACGAAGGAGCTGGGAAGCCGTGGGATAGACATGAACGGGGAAGGTGCTGGCAGCTCTCCTGTTCCATCTTCCAGTCCTGGTTACTTAAACAGATTTGCAAATTCAGAAAGCTCAACAGATGAAGAAGGTACATGAATATGTTTATGCACACCAGGGACCGAGACTGTTTTATGCAGAGCCTTTAATGAGAAGTCATTAAACTGTATGTGATCTGTAAATTCACTGGACCACATTGGCTTCAGTTTTGCATCCTAAGCACACACTGCAGCTGGGCTCAGGTTCCCTCCTTCCTGAGGAGCAAAGCTGGGATGTGATACTGGTTCTTTATATATTGATGTGTCCAGGGTTGCCTGAGAGGCAGCCAAACTGGGTGACAAATCTTTGTGACTCCCTGGGCTACAACCCTGCCCAGGGCTACAGGTTTTGTTTGGGCTTAGTGCAATCTTCCAGTCTACTTGTACAACTCTGGGTGACCTTACATGACATTACTGTAATGCTGCTTTTTTCTTCTTTCTTCTTTTTTTTATTTTCCTCCCCAAGGTGGGGGTTTTGAGTGGGATGATGACTTCTCTTCCTCAGAGCCATCCTTTATATCCAAGGCAGCTAACAGTCTCATTGGTTCTAAACCACCCCTTCAGCCATCAAAGTACTTCTCTCCACCTCCGCCTTCCCGGACTCTTGATCAGAACTGGTCACACACATCCCCTTATTCCAGATTCTCCATCTCTCCTGCAAACATGGCAAGCTTTTCTCTTACACATCTTACAGATTCAGATATAGAGCAAGGAGGTAAGCAATTTAATTGTGCTAATTACTTTAAAGATACAAATTAAAACTGTTATGTAAAGATAAACGTAACAGATACAAGTAGTTTTGTTCTATTTAAGTGCCAAATGTAGAAGTACATTTTTAACAATATAGAAGTTTATGTCTGATCTTGTGTTTCATCAAGACATAGTTTTCCATGGAGAATGAGATTATTTGCATCCAAGTTGGTACAAAGTTGTGGTTGAACAGCCTGTGGAACATTTACAGAACAAGCTCTCAGATTGTGTGTTTAAAACCCTAGTGTTGTATTTGTATAAATGAAACCTCTGCAGTCCTGAGGCACTGCTGTTGCACCTGCCACACTGTGGCATTTTATATTAATTCTGGTTATTGCAGTGTCTTAAGTCACAATTGTGTTTTCATTGCACAGCATGAGGATGCCAGGAACATAATGTTTCTGCTATTATTGTGTAAGCTTATTTTACAGTTTAGTTTCTTTTCCTATTGCTTTTTAGACATTGCATTCTTGACATTCTCTCAAGAGTTGCAGCATGTTTTCTAGAGGTGTGAATAGGATAGCTTTTGTTAGGAGAGCCAAACAATCCATTCAGAGCAATACTGAGTAGTAGCAGTGTTTATTAACAAGTCTTCTTGTCAGTAACCAAAAGCTTTTTAACCTTTGATACATTTTTGAGGGGTAAGAGAAGCAAAAATAAGCACACTTGAATCAGTTTGGTGTATTATTAATCTTGATAACACATTGCATTATTAAAAATAAATATTGCTGATTACAGAGCCTTGCTAATGGTCAATGTCTATAAATATGTAATCAGTGTTGTATAGAGTTGTATTGTTCTTGCATTGTGCTTATTGATTAGATAATATTTGCTGCATAGTAACTTAGAGATAAGAGAGAATATTTTGGAGATCCTACGTTACCTTATGTGTCCTAAGAAGTGACATTGAACTGTGTGATTGAAGCAGATGTCTATGAATAAATGAACCAAGTGTTTACAGAGGTTGAAGGTGTAGGGAAAAATTAACCAAAACTTGGAAGGGCAGAACAGCAGGATGCCAAGTTCTAGCAAGAGTCTTACAGAGAAGTGAGGGTTGTGCAGGAGAATCTCACTGTATCTTATGACCTTTCCTCTACTAACAGGAAGCAGTGAAGACGGAGAAAAAGATTAAATCAATTTCAACTTGCTCGGACTCCGTACATAAAACACATAGACTTTGTGTTTGAAACTTCTTTATCTAAACTCTGGATCCTGCTGGAGTAAAACAGGTAATCAAGAAGTACTGAGAAATGGAAGTAAACACTGAAAGCAATGTTAAATCAGGACATTAATTTGAATGTGTATTTAACTTTGTAATGTATTTTTAAATCAGTGCAATTTTGCTTTTCATTGAAAGACGATTCTGCCGCTGTTTTCAAGTACTTGAAGTATTTTTCAGATAACTTAAGTAAAGCAATTACACTACAGTCTGGTTTATGTATGAGATTGTATAATATTCTTTTTATATTTTTCCATGTAGTTCATTATCTATTTGAACATACACCTGTTGTAGAATTGTGTATAACTGTCTTGTGCAACAGGTGGCTGTGTTGATGGAACTGTATGAATGATAGTTGATCAGTAGTGAGCCATATTTATTCAAAAAGATATCACTACATATTATTTTGCTTATTGCAATTGCACTATGGATTATTCTTCCTTTATTTCCTGATGATGTACAGAATCAAAATCTTAAATCTTTCAAGGAAAATAAGACAAGTTGAATTGGCCCAGTTATCCAGTTTAATTTGTCCTTTTTGTAGCCTTTGCTATGCACGGTACTTGTAAAACGTACATAACTTCTGAGTATTATGTTAGACTTGCTGAAATCTTATATTCAGTACCAATTCTAAAATGATAATGGTTATAGAATGGTTGTTAGTGTTCATGTTTTTTTAGGAAACTGGAAAAGAATATATGATATAATCTGGAATTTTTAGATGAAAGAGATAATGTCTCCTAATTCCTACATACGATCCCACTGACTGCTTAAACTGTAATAGCATCTGACTATATCACAATTAAGGGCCTTCCAGTTTTTACTACAATTTCTGCCTTGGAGAAAGAAGGGGAAAAATTGGCTGTACAAAACTCTGGAATTCATGAATCTTATAAAAAGACTAATTTCAATAGACTGGATTTGGGTCCACTTGGCCCTTCAGTTGTACATTCTGTGAATTTTGAAGCTCACTCTTTGGCTGACTGCAGATCAGGGCTCCATTCAGAGGCCTGTGGTAAACCTACCTCTTAGTGATGTTATGACAATTAATATTTTGATTGATGGTTAATGCCCAGATTTGCATTATGGGTTATAGGGCCAGATCCATTTTGAGATTCTGCAGAGCTCCATGATACATCTTGAAATGCATCCTGAACAAAGGCTGCAGTACAATAGGTTTGCTCTGAAGCCTGCAGGGAAGGGAAGACAGTGTGGGTGCTTAACCCCCCTGCTCTGCCATGCATTTAGCTGATTTAATCCTCTAAACTGCTTGGAAAAAGATATCCTTAATTATTACTCCAAAGTGAGTTCAGTTGAGAAACAAATCCCTGACTTCTTGGAATGCCTTACGCAGTTCAGATCTGTAGGAAACACTGATAGGAACAGTTTACCTGGCTTTGTATTTGTTTACTTGTACTAAAATACAAATGCACTGCAATCTGAAGTACTTTGTATTTTAGTGGCTGTTTTGGCAGGGCTTGAGATAATGGTGGTCCAAGTGCTCTGTGTCCAGATCCAGTCACCAGAGAATTTTCATTGTATGAAGATGGGAGGACTAGATATTCTCAGATGTGTGATTTTTTTTTTTTGTATACCTCTGTGTTAATTTTGGTTTTTAAGTATATTTTTAAAATGACAGGAATATGTGAACTGCTTTTTTTCCATTATTTAGCCCTTAAACCAGAATGGCTTCCATACTGATTAAAAGGGAATGATTTAGTTACCATGTTTGAAGTTGCCAATGAATTGAGATATTTTTTCCTGATGAGGCACTCAGGTTCAGAGTTAGTCAGAACTGTTCTTCAGTATGAAGTGAGGAACTGAATTTTCCTATGGACCTTTCCCAAAACATTATTCAAAAGGCAAAGTCAAGTAGTTCTTAATACAGGCTTACAGTATATACTGTAGAGGGTTTAAGGAAGCTGTGCGCTACTGAAAATATTTTTAAATGTTGGTGATAGACCTTGTGCACAAACAATTGCTTAGAAATTCCATAATTCCAACATTAAACTCCTTGATACAGCTAGATTTACAGCATCTCATCTGTCTTTAATTCTCACCATAGTAAGAATGAAACTCCATAATAGTCTGTAAAGAACGTGTGGGCTTGTCTGCCTTGCGTGGTGAAAAACCTGTCAGACCTGGAGTTCAGCCTTAATTTTGAATCATTTGATTTAAAAAAGAGTCCTGGGTTAAATAAAAGCTTATGCTCCATAATGTTGTAATTGGGTTGTGCATTTTGTTTCTTGTAATTCTGGAAAATCGGATGTTTATCCTGCACATCAGGAATTTCCTTTGCTTGATGGAAGTCTCAGATTTTTATTCTTTACCCGGGTTTAAAGAAAATCTTACACAGGAAGTGAAAGTTTACTCCTTTGTCCAAATGGACTCATTGCTAATGAATTGCCAAAGGAGCATTTTTTTTCCAAAACTAGATGTGTATGATATTAAGCAAGGTAATGTCCTTTTTAGCTGTACAATGAAGAGAAATAAATATTTGAAATTACCTCAGATCACTTAAACATAAATTTTAATTTCAGTAATCCAGTAGCCTGGATTGCAATAATATAAACTATCTTTTGGGGTAAAAAATTATACTTAAAGATCTGATCAACTACTAGCAATACTTATATATCTGCCTGGCAGTCAAGTGGCACAATGATGATGAATCAGTAATTCCAACATGTTACATTATAATGAGGGGATGTGTCCAAATCATTCATTACACTGTAGTTTCTTGCACTAGCTACTTAAGCCTGGTCTCCATTTTAGAAGTACATGTATCTATTTTCAATGGTTTATTATGAGGACTGGTTACAGCTTAATTCCTTCTCTAGTAGAATACCTGGATTGTTTGAATAATGAAGGCATTGTCTCAATTTGGCTACTAAAGATGTTTAAAAGATCTGATTTTTCCCACCTAAAGAAGTTTGGTTGAACATTAGGATCTGTAGGGAGAAGCTGAGAGAGCAACAAGAGTGTCCAGTTTCAGTGGGAACACCTGTACTCTCCTAAATCCCCCAGCTGCAGATACACTGTGTAAAACTAATGATAGAAATTGCCATTTTCATGGAAATGAGCAGATTTAACTCTTTTTTCATATCCTTGTTGATGCACTAATGAAAGCCATTTAAGCCTCATTCTTTTTATCAGTATTTTTAGCAGATTTTTATGTAATACTCAATCTTTCATGAGGAGGCTGGTTGGTAGACTTTTTTTTATGATTAAGCACTATCCTAAAATGTCAGCATTGTCAGGTGTCAGTGACTTGGCTATTTGTGTTGGAATTGGTGAAAGGTGGAATCCAAGTACATTAGCCTTATAAGAAATAGCCTTAAATAAGAATGGAGTTACTTCAAAAAATTACTTCAGCTTTAAGTCATACATGTTAATGGTTTGGGTACAAAATGAGAAGAAATCTAGAGGAGAGTCAAACATCATATAAACTTATTGAAAATAAGTATTTGTAATACCAGCAGCCTGTTTTTCAGAAACTTGAATATGACTTACAGTTAGTTTTGTTTATGAAATTGTTTGAACTTGCACAGATGTAGGTGTAACTTAAATGATAAATGGTACTGATGTGTGTGTAAATATAATGTTCAATTCTATTTGTAAATGAGAAACTCTGTAACAAAATCATAGGTATGAGGTTTTCCTATTGTAATTTAATACAGGTATGAGGTTTATGGCAATATATCATAGTTAATGAAATTTCAGGTCAAAATGTCTTTAAATTGTGTACATTTTTAAATTGTAATTTCTACTGTATATTGATTATCATGCATAGTGTGATTCAAGAAACTGCTTGTAATTTAAAAATATTTAATATTAAAAATAAAATACAGTTATATATTTATAATCTCTTTGTCTGTTTGTTCATTTTTAAACAGATGCCAGCAGTGTAGTTCTACTCTAAAATATATTTATTAGTCTCCTGAGGTTGAGAAAGTTCCAAAAGCTCAAAGCCACAGTGCCAGCAGATGAGTCCGTGCTAAGTAGTGTAGTCACCTTTAAATTCTTCAAGTATCATCATCCTTGTGAAAATTTCAGGTAAAGTGTAAACACAGTCAGTAGAGAATAATTAAAACAGAAACAGTGTAATTCTGAATACTGAACTTTGCTTTTAATCATAGAATTAAAAATGTGTAGGAAGAATGGGGATTTTAAAATGTATAAATTCAGAAAACCGGTTAATGATATTTTCTCAATGTTCATGGAATTTCTTCCTAGAAGTCTTGCTTGGGTTTTTCAATCTAAGTGCATGTGCTGAATGGACCAAAAATCACCAGGTAAATAAATGTGTACTGGGAGCTCCTTTGGGATGCTGAGGCTGTTCCAGGCTGGCACTCGGTGAGGCAGGAGGAAAATTGTCCTTTTCCCTGCTCCCTGGGCTGGGGTGGTCCAGGGCAGCCCTGGCAGGATTTCTGCAGCCTCCTGTGGAAGCCCCCAGCTCACACTGCAGCTGTTGTGACCTGGGAATGAGAAACTGATAGCAAGGTGACTTCACTTCGTTAGGTAAAATATAACTACTGGCCTGAAACTTGACCAAAGGCGCCTGTCATTAATGAGAACAGATGCAAAAGATCCCATGGCCCTCAGTTGGTCACCTTATATAGAACTTATTATCAAAGAATTTGAGAACTTGCAATCTTTATGAGCAGCGAGTTCTCAGAGAGCTGGCAGTGCTGTGTGTGCGGGCCTGTGTCACACGGGCGCTGTGACAGCTTGGAGAAAGAGCTGAGACAGGCTTGTCCTCCTCCAGCCGGGGACCCCGCACCTGCTCCTCCTGCGGTGACACAGCCGTGCCTGGCTCAGTGGCAGTGACACCCACACCGTGCCCCGTGCCCCCGCGTCTCAGCCAGCCCTGCGAGCATCCCCGGCGAGGGCGGAAGCCTTGATCGGGGCGCTGTGGCCGTGCCCGGCCCCTCGGCGGGGTGTGCGGGTGCCCGCCCGGCCCGGTGCCCGCCCCGGAGGGACCGCAGCTCCCGCCCGCCGGGCCCGCCCCCGCCGCTAAAGCCACGTGTCCGGGGCAGCGCCGGCCCCGCGGCTGCCTCTGCCTGCGGGGCTCGGGCAGCCCGGGGCTCCTCGGGCCAGGGCAGGGCCTGGGCCCCTCGCAGGCTCCTGCTGACAGACCCTGCCTCGCTCAGAGGACACGCAGCGTTCTCTCCCTGTTGCCCCCACAGTCTCTGCTGCTGTTCTTGGCTTCCTCTGGGTCTCAGCTGCGGTACCCCTTGGGGCCCAGACACCTTGTCAGCAGCTGGTGGAGTGGTAAGTCACAGAAGAGGGCTGCCAGCTCGGTAGATGGCTGCAGAGGGTGTTAAATGCGTTGGTGTTAGGCTGCTCTCTCTCTTTGGTTTCTCTTGACTCCGGTCTGTTGCTCCTGATCCCCCCACTCTTTGCTCCTTGCACACTCTCATCCCACCTTCCTGGGGCTCCCAGCAGCTGAGCTGGGGCTCTGTAAGGTTCTCTGGGTTACAGCAGTGGCAATCTGAGAGCAAATCTGCCAGCTTGGCACCTTTTTATCCCATGATACCCCATTTGCTTTTGTCCAGCCAACAGGTTGCTCTCACAGTTTGCTGAAGCTTCATTTCTCTCAGATCTTCTTCCAGCTTTCTCTTGGATCTTCCTGCAGCTTTCTCTCCTGGCTGCCTCCATGAACCCCCTCTTCACCAAGTCCTGTGGACTGTTTTCATCCCAACAGTAGCACTCCCCAGCAGTGCTTCTGGTGCTTGGGCAGGGATCTCCCTCTCCTCTGTGCTGTCCTCTAGCTGTGCCTTTTCTGCCAAGTGAGTTACACAAAGGGTCCAGAACAAACCCAGTGCTTGCCTTTGGACCTGCTCTCGCTGGAGATCTGTGCTGTGAAGATACCTGCATTTTTTAGGCTCCCTCAACACAATCTGCTTGGTGCTGTCTTTCAGCTGTCATCACCTGGGTGCTTCCCTAACCCAGCTGCTTTGTGAATTCCTGTCCTGTTTGGTGAAGTTGCCTCTTTGGTAGTAAGGAACTGGGGATGGCCAGGGTCTCCTCACAGGCAGAGAACTGAGTCACTGTGCAAGCCCAGCAGCTGGACATGGCTTTAGAGAAATGAGAAATGAGACAGCAGGTGGTGTTTACCACAGCACAGCTGGGACCTGCCACCAGCTGCTCCAGCTAAGGCTGATGTCCTGTACTGGGACAGTCTCACATCTGGGGCTAGGTTTGTTTTTTTTTTTTTTCTTCTTTTTTCCTTCATTTTTTATTGGCTCACCAGCTCTCAAACTGCTCATACACAATAGCATCAGCATAAAATATATTTTGTTTAGATGAAACCTTTTTATGACTACATGAACTGGAAGACTGTGGAAAGAACATGTTTTAGGAATGTCTCTTAGTACCACTGATTGTTAGTGTTAGAGGCAGGGTTGCTGTGGTGCTGTTGTCTTCAGATGTAGTGTGAGCACATGATGTGGGCTGAGAGGGGTAAAATATCAGTGCTGTCATCTCATCTAATGCAGAGGAAGAAACATTGCTGTGTCTTTTTGGGTAACTTGGAAAACAGCCTGCTCTGCTGCTGTTGATCTGGGGCAGTAACTGCAATAAAGCACTGCCGTTATTGGATTGTTGTTGGAAGAGAGGAGTAGTTTTTTGTGTGTTTTTGGTGGGGACTAGCCCAGAACACAGAAATGCTGCAGCTGAAAACACGTGGCTGGCTCAGAGCTTCTCCCAGAGTGTGCCCTGTTTCCCTCTAGTGGACTCCTCTCAGTGGAAACCTGTGCCTACAGAAACCAATTAGCAGGAGCACAAGGAGAAATTACTTTGAATAAGAACCTGAGGGTCCATCTAATACCCCCTCTAAGGCAGCATATGTACCTTGAAGTGGTGCATGGTTTTATTATAATGTGGGGTAGTGAGGAGCTGGGAGACAACAGCAGCATAAGAGATCAAAGCTGACTGACTTGTACTCTGCATATTTTTTGAGTTGTGGTTCACTTTTCTACAGAAGGACTGAATCGGCTTGGAGACCATTTTCTCTTATGTTTCACGATAAAGGAAAAATCTCTGCTTTGAGGCCTGTTTCTAAGAAAGTAGAGGCATCTGTTTTTCACCAGTAGGTGATTCACTGCATCTTTGTTTCACTGGCTCCATTCACTTGCCCTCTGTTCCCTCTGCAAGCTCTCCTCCCAGCTGAATATTGGTGTTATGTTTTTACAGCACACTGATAATTAATACCAGTCCATCCAACAAAACATGAAGACTAAAACCAAAGGGAAGAAACAAAAGCAAACCGTTGACAAAGAAGCATTTTCTGAAGAGCCAGCAATGAGAAAAAAGGAACTGGTGAAATGTTTGCGACGCAAAGAAAGGAGGAGTGGGGGGAACAAGGAGAGCAGCAAGAGCCCCACAGGCAGAGCCAGGCGTCCTTGGAGCAGTAAGGACAGGCTGCTGAGGAGACTGGAGAGCAACGAGCGCGAGAGGCAGAGAATGCACAAGCTCAACAACGCCTTCCAGGCCCTGCGCGAGGTGATCCCTCACGTGAGAGCCGAGAACAAGCTGTCCAAAATAGAGACCCTCACGCTGGCCAAAAACTACATTAAATCCTTGACCTCCATTATACTCAATATGTCCAACGGACACTTCCCAGCAGTGGAGGGGATGGGGGGAGCCTGGGGATCCAAACTGTACCAGCATTATCAACAGCAGCATGGGGAGGATGACCATGAGGAACATCTACAGAAATATTCCACATAGATTCATAACTTCAGCCAAAGCACCAGCTGCCAGCTACTACTGTCATTGTTTTTCATTCCTACATCATAATGTATGTCATTACTAGAGGTTTAAAGAGATTATTTTTGCCTCCAGTCTCTAATTTTTTTTTCCTTAAAAAGACAAACAGGTAAAACTCATGGCTGCAGTTTATATGGCACATTAAAACATTGCCTTAAATCCTCAGAATTTTTCAGAGCATAATGAATGTGTTTGTGTGGTGTGCCAGGGTCTGGAAACCTATCCTGTAACACTGGAGTTGACTTGAAAATAGTGATTTAGTAACTTCTGAAAATTAGCCTGGAGTAGAGTGGAGTTGAGTGAGTTGAGCCATTTAAGGTCTGTGTTACCTGAGTTCCTTGGAGGTTGTTGAGAATCTTGACTCATCTAATCTTCCCTGTGCTAAAGGGAAGATTAAAAATTGATGACAGCATTTGACTGACTTGGTGACTGAAGTGGCACATATGGGAAATTGGTCACCAAGTCTGAATATTTATCTTGATATTTAACTTCTGTGGATCTGCCCTGGTAATTTTGAACCTTGCAAGACATAAAAATATCTGTTGATGCAAACATCTGCAAAGCTTTCTTAGATTGTAAGCTCTCTAGAGCAAGGACAGTTCTGATCTGTGTTTCCAGAGCATCTGGCCTCACAGAGATTTTCTTTAGTGGGTGTCTGGGTGCCATTGTAATACAAACAACAAATAAGGGACAAATTACTTACTTTTGCCAAGACAATGATAAAAACGCTTTAGTATAGTCGTAAGTTAGACAATGCTCTGGCCAGTTTAAATTATTTGCTAATGAAGCCTGTGATGTGATCAGGTTCTTTCTGGGTTAGTGTTAGATACTGATACTATCAAACAATAAATGAAGCAGAAACTTTTCAAAAAGGAAAATGAGCTTTTTTTCTCCCTCCTTCTATCCCCTTCTGTGGTAAGAAGTTTTATGTCACTGAGGAACTCTCATTTCCTCTTGTGTTCTCATACCTGGGGCACCTGCAGCTGGAGTGGCCTCAGTTGGAAGAGTGGTGCCCATGGAGCTCCCCTGTCACAACTCCCCCTCCCCACATGCCCCATGGAGCAGGATGGCACATTTGGCACCTCGTGCATCACTAGGATTGATACTGGTTTGTGGTGTGGCCCTTTTCCCAGGAGGAATGGGGGCTGAGGAAGGATTTAGCAGATCCATCACAAAAGGATTGTGCTGCACTGTGCACTTTGGAATGTGTTTGTATTTTGCTGCAGCACAGCTGAGGGGATGACAGTGTAATTCAGAGAGAAAGGTGAGGTTTCCCACACAGGCTGGTAAGTGATGTGAATTACCTTCCTCCACCACAGCAATCCACAGCTATGATGTGGAACAACACCATATTTATACATGTAGTTGCCTTAATGGAGAAAACATTTGGATCCTGCCTCAACCAGAATTTTCTTAGTTGTTGAACTGTTTTCACATTATAATAAATGTGATTAAGCCCTTCTTGTACTCAAGTGTTAATGAAAGAATTGCAGTCTCTTAGAGATTTAACTTGTCATTACAGTGCTGGATCTTATTCCATTCACCAGCTGCCCCATGTGGGTAAATTATTCCTCACTGTATTTACAAATGATTTCAATGAGTCAGTAACACCAAGGCCTTCTCTTCCAGTTATTCCACTCAGCACCTCCTCAGGTAAGAGATGTTGATGTTATTTGGTTATTTTCACCCTCTAGGTCAGTGCAAATTTGGGCTCTGTGTGTCACACACTAAGTGATGACCAAGCACTTGTAGATTATGGTAGTTTTTTGTAGGATTCTTTAAAGGTCATTATCTGAGAGTCTGCAGCCAGTAAACATCCCTGGGATGCTTCTGTGGGATAGTTACAGTTGAACTGCCGTTTGGTTGCATCGTTGGAAAGGGAACCAGCAAGTTTAAAATCCAGTATTTTAACAGTGCTGTTGATGAAGAACTGCACTTTAAGAACCAAGGATGCTGCTATTGCTCCTGAACATACAGAGCTGAATGCTTGGGCAGTGTATTTTAGACTTTCTGCAACCAGAGGCATTTCAAATATTAAGCCCCAAATGGCATCTCATATCTAGCTATAACTACAGCAGCCAAGGAGGCAGGTGAAAGTTACCCCTTCTCTGAACACTGCCATCCCTGAGGGACAGTCAGGCTCTGGATACAGGTATTTTTATGGAATTACAGCTGCTAGTTCCACCGTGGAGCTTTGCTACAAAGTGCCATGTTCTTGGATGTGCCAAAAGGGATTTTGTAAGAAGTGTTTTTTTCTGATAAATTACTTTTATTTTTCAAAATTACTTCAGTTTAAAGTCACTTTTCCATATTTTAACTAGCCACAACAATGACATGATATTTTTAAATTAAATATTTTTCTAAATAATGTTTTAGAAGGCAAATACTTAGTACTCAAACATAAACAACTTATAACTTATCTTTTTTTTTCACTTAAACCCATCTTTTTATAGTTAAGTAAGTGAAACTTGGCAATGCAGGGAAAAATGCAAAGGTACATTATAAAGCTTATTGTATGCAATCAGGTTGATTGTTGGAGATGTAAACACTGACTATTAAAAGGAAAAATCTGGATACAATGCAGAGAAAAATACAATCCTAATAATTGTCTAAAAATACATGTAATAAAGTTATTTATTTGGACAAGATACTGTGCAAGTTATGCAAAACCTATTACATTAATTAATGCAACACATTATTTATGGTTCTCCCACAATGTATGTATAAACCAGAAATCTCTAAAGACATACTGGAAAGATTACCAGGTTCTTTTTTTATCAGTAAAGCATCTTCAATCTTCATTCACATTTGGACTTGGAAACAGTGCTTTCATTGGCATTTAATACCAAATATATTCCTTAAATACGTGCAAACATAAGTTTTACTTCTACAAATACAGTACTGAGACCACACCAAACTGCTCATCATATAAAAATAGCCTCATATACAGTCACACAGAGAGGAGAATTGAATGTAAACTGGCCAATTATGATAAATAAGCCAGGAATAAAAGCTTTTTTTGAGAATAGAAAGTGATTTCATGTTGAAAAATGGATGAATAAAACACACAGAATGAAGATCAGAGCTTCATTCTGAACCGCCATCAGTGTACACTGCAAACTCCACTGCTATCAGTAAAGTTATTTAGCATTTCTACCACTGTAAAGTCAGAGTTTGAGACCTTCCCTTGACTTCTGCAGTATGAAAGCATAATTTGCAATGCTCTGGAACACAGCCTCCAGAGCCCTTCCAGCCTCCTCAGGTAGGCACCTGTGTCCCTCAGTGATCTCAGTTTCAGTTCAGCTGAAGACAGAACATGATTTTCCAGCACTTGTAGTGACAGTTCAGAGTGAGACATTGCTGAGCCCAACTGAGCAGGACTGGGCTCTCCAGGGCTCCCTGAAACCAGGGCTTGTGCTGCCTGATTAACACATTGCTCACTGTGAGCAAAGACAGCAAAAATCAGCCTTTCCTGGTAACTGCAGCCTAAGCAGAGTTGTACAGAATTTGATTTTGCTGATGGGAGCAAGAGCAGCCTGACCCAAGTTTGTCCTTACACAGGGAGCCCTCCTGTGAGCAGAGCTCTGTGCGTGTGTAAGGGCTCTACAAACAGGACCAGCTGTGTCAGCCTGCAGTTCATTCAAATTGAAACACCTTCATCTGTGCTCAAAGATGAATCTCAAGGACAGTGTGCAAGTTGTGTGAATATGAGAGAAATGTAGGGAGCATCAGCGCAGATATTCACATTTGTGTGGTGTGTAGCAGCTATGGTAAAGGGTCAGAAACACATTATGGTTAAAAACCTTGCCTGCTTTGACAAAACTATGAACTCTATCAAGTCACATTTACACAAGATGCATTAGAAGGATTCAGTACTTAAAATACCCCATTTCAAAGTCCAGTTAGGTCAAACATAGTAGTAGCACAAAAATGTCATGTTTTTCTCTCCAAGCAGTAGACACTTACTTCTTTTTAAACTACTGCCTACTGTTTGTTAGCAACACGTAGATGGCAACAGTTTAACAGTTGACCGAATTTCTGTCCAATTCTTGAGTTTCACTGATCATCAGAGGGGTCTTGGAGTGCTCTGTTTTCCCTTTACTCTCTTCATCTTCTCCCTCCTTCGATGCTGCCGGGTTTTCCTCGGCGGTGTCAGGCACAGCACCCCGAGATGCTTCTGTTGCGTTTCCTCTGACTGTAATGTGCTCCCACCCACCCTGTGAAAAAGGGATACAGAAATTCAAAAGGAGAAACATCACCCTGTCAGGGCTGGATGTGATGTGATGCTTTATGTGCACTGCTAGTTTATACTATTCATTCATGAGGAAAGTAATGCTGCTCTGGGATGAATTAGAAAAAAGGCTTCTTGTAAAATGAAACAAAACACAGCAGAACTCCCTGACAGGGAGTTACAGAGGGTAAACTTGAGGATTGTTTTTTATCACGGGGAATTGAGATTGGTAGGGTCAAGCATTCATAACGGAGCCACTGCAGATATTCCACCATCTGAAAAGGTGGCAAAACCTTGAAACAGCCTTTCTCAAAACACTGAGAATATTACAGGGTACAACAATGAGGAATAACCATGTGCAGACCAGGAAGGAATACACCTTTTTAAAAATGGCTCCACTCCACTAGTTTTTCCATGGTAACTTAAAATGAATAGTTATCAAATGCAAATAAACAACTTCCCAGCAACAATTGCACAGCCCATGATAATGACTTCTAAAAGGGACCTAAACCTGAAGGAAAATGTCAGTTTCCTGCAGGTATATCCAGGCTTTCCAATGCTGGGCAGCTGGAGCCCACAGACATTGGGATGTACAACTTCAGGCAGGTCTGTGCCCCAGCACTTACCCCAATTCCATAATCCCAGGAGAGGCCTTTGGGTTCCAGGGGCTGGACACCGGTGCGGTGGCAGACGGTGCCACAGCTCAGGCTGTGGCTGCCCTGCACTTTGTCAGCTATCACCCACACCTCAAGGAAGCAGAGAGAGGCAGTAAAGTGTGCTGCTCTTCCCAGATGTGAAATCTCTGTCTGACCCCTTTCAAACATCACTCTTGTTCTTCAGTAGGCTGAAAATAATCTAATTTAGGCAGAGAGACACCCAAACAAACTATAGAGCAGTGTTATAATTAAAACAGTGCCAGATAAGACTTGGCAGGAAAGAGATTAGATATATATTAAAAAATATAACCTTGTTAAAAAATGGAAAAAAAAATTAATGAGCCTTTTTGCAGCAGAGGGCTTGGCTATTTCATTGGCATGATATTTTCTCTTACTATCAGATTCCAGTATTTTGACCAGCATTTTGTGCAATGAAGATAAACCAAACTAAGGCTGAAGAACATGTAATTACTCCAGTATGTTCTACATAATTTTTAATAAACTAATGAGATACGAGGAAGCTGAATACACACCTGGTCCAGGGGCCCTACAGACATTTTCCGGATATTATTTGAAACATGATCCCAGGTGGATCCTTGAGGGTAGCTGGGTGTGATCCCCTGCCTGTACCAAAGATTGCCTGTAAAACAAAGAGTGCTGGTTACAGCCCAGCATGGCTTTGGTCTGAAGGGCTGTAAACAACATAAATCAGGAATTAATTCTTGCTGTATTCTGGGGAAATGCAGTTTTGTCTAATGGATGACAGAGATGGACAAAATGCAGT
Source organism: Cisticola juncidis (assembly GCA_013400215.1). Classification (NCBI taxonomy): domain Eukaryota; kingdom Metazoa; phylum Chordata; class Aves; order Passeriformes; family Cisticolidae; genus Cisticola; species Cisticola juncidis. The sequence continues at coordinate 156,765 of VXBR01003135.1, read as the reverse complement.
CCTGCTTTGGAATTTATATTTCTGTAGTTACTGTTTATAAAAAGTAGCAAATACTCTGTTTTGTAAAACTTCTTGGGGAAAAGTTCATATAAGGAACTGTGCACTAGAAAACAAAAGCAAATGAGATGAAGGTTTCTGAATCTGGTGTCAAAGGCTTGTTTCTTGTACAAAAGGTGCTTCATGATTTATCTGTTTTGGAGCAGGATTCCAGACAAAACCAGCCATGCAATTCTCTGACATTCATTGGTGTCTTCCCCCCACAGAGCACAGATACAACAATAACCAAACCTGCAGATGCAGTACTTAAGTGCACTGCTACTCCAAATCCTTCAATATGAAATATCACTCCCTTTGGAGCACCAGTAATCATCTGTCCAGTTCTAACTTAGCCTCTCCTTTTTAAATCAGTCTGGTATAGACTGGTGTACTTTTTGTAGCACTGACTTATAGTTTTTTAAATCCTTACCATTTTTATCCAAGACAAACACAGATGTTCGTCCTACTGAGACTTGCTTTAACTTCTGTTTTTGAGGTGAAGGGATATGGTACCAACAGTCACCTAAAGGTCACAAATCTTGAGTTAATCATTGAAAAAACAGAATTAGGCATTGAAATGTCTGCAGCTGAAATACATTGCTGTGCAGGAAAGCTGTGAATGACATCACACTTCATAAATTTTTAATTGTTTTTTACAAATGAACACTTTAAATTACGCAAGTGAATAGCAAATTATCTGCTGTAATTACTGTATTATTTGTATGCACTGTTCTGCACAGCCCTGGGAAAGGCCTCTGGGAAACAGATTGGACTTTTTCACACCTGGAAGTGGATTAGAGCAAAAGACAAAGTACAAGTTCTTACCTGCAGGTTTGTTTGGAGACACTGAACCCCGGTAGAAGGCAGAACCATCTCTGGCAATAGCCCACACTTGGTAAAATGCTCCAATGGAGATGGAAATGAAGGGCTGATCTGTTCCCACGTGCAGCCAGGATGTTCCCTAACAAATCAGGGGAGATGAATTGTGAAGCAGTGGTTAAACCTCCATGACAAAATACTGCTGATCATTACCAAATGAGACAAACCTGGAGAATAAATCCTACATAACTTTACAACTGAACAGAACGAGGTTGCTGATCCTCAAAGATATTTGGATATACAACTCTTTAGAAATAATTAATTTGGACAATGAAGGGCCTTTTCTATTAAAATCACTTCATTTTAGGCATCTACATGTCTCTGAATGGCTGGACTACAGCCTTCTTTTTTTTTTTTTTAATTCCTCACAAAAAACAACTGATATGGCATTTCAGATTCCAGACACAGTATTCTAGTTCTCACTGCTGCACTGCCTTACAGATTAGGAAGGGAAAAAATTTTTAAATTTTTCAATTTATTGTGGTTTTTCTCCAAACTCTACTAAAGTATTTCCTTAGATGTTTTTCCTGGGTTTTATCCTACTGGTATCAAGGGCACTAGAGTGGGACCATGCTTCACAGAGTCTATTCCTCAACAACTCCTTTAAGTGGGATACACCTGTTGTCAACAATTTCAAAAACAAACAAAACAAGAAGAACTAAGCTGCCAGTGCAGAAAGTGGAAGTAAAATGCTTCATGAGAAGATGGCCAGGAGCTGAGAGAGGCTCCTGCAGGTGATGTGGCACAAGCTCAGGTAGATATGCAAGAGAAGCACTTTTATAAAGAATGTGGGCAGCAAACTGCTACAGCTGATGGGCAGGGACTTCCCAGTCTGGGACACAAAGGTATGAAAAATAACAAGGTGCTTTGAGAGAGGGCCCTGTGTGATGATGTGTACTTGTATATTACATTAAATACATCAATAAGCAGTAAAAACAAACAGGGAGCCTTACAGCTGGATTTTGCTGTGTCACTCCAAGCCTGCAGAGCACGTCTCCTTTGTCACTGATTGCCCACAGTGCTACTGCTTCTTCATCATCTGCAGCTGAACTGGGAATTATGGAGATGTCCCACAGGGTAACAGGAGGCACTTCCAGCCATGGCCCGTTGGTGACTATCTTACATTTTCTGAAGCAGAAAAAACCCAAACCTGTCACAAGTATATACTTTCTACAACTGAATTGGTTTCCCAGTCTATTGTTGACTTCCAGTCCTAAAGTCTTTTCATTAGGCAGTACTTTTCATTAAATATTCCTATTTTTAATTTGAAAGAGGTTTTTAACAATCAGTCATGTTTTGCATCAAGTTTTGAAGTTTAAACTAATACTGATTTCTCAAAGCTGCTGTTTTTTGGTTTTATTTTTTAAGTTACTTTATAAAACCAAGACCACCCAAGAAGTCTGCAACTGGTGCTACACTGCTCCATAGCTCTCAGACTCACTGGGCAACAGCAGGATAATAAATTGCAGAGAGAACTCCATACCCAGCTCATTCCTTCCTCTGTCTTGGTTAAAGGAATCACTTCACAATTCTTTTTTGGTTGGTCTGTTTAAAAGGTTAGGTAGCATCTTGAGGTGGGCAGAGGTAAAGCAGCTCTAAATGACCTGATAAGTCATGCTGGGACTTTGTGTACATTTTCTGTGGAAATTGCACCAAAGTTGTGCTGTTGGTCAGGGAAATTATGTTAGACTCTATCATCACCACAATAATTTTGTGTAAAAACATCAAGACATTCCTCTGTTTTCCAGTTCTGAAAAAACAGATCCAATCCTGAGCAGTTCCCTATTTGTTTTCAATTTTCAATTGGCAGTTAAAACAAACTAGACAGTTAGACTAGAAGGTATGTCTCAAGTTGCTAATGTTATTTCAAGTCATCATTTTGATTTACTGAGTTTGTTTTTCTGCATATCATGAAATAACACTTTTAATGCTTCAGAACTCACTTCAAAGCTCTTTGTACAGGGGGCTGAATACTTGTTAGCATCAATACCAAAACCCAGCAGTGTCTAAGTTCACAGCAATTAATTAGCACAGCTATTAGTGTAGAAAGCATAGAAAAGTTGGAAAAAACAGGGAATGCACAGACTTCCCCAGCTCATAGAATACAGTGGCAGTTTGCTGTTGTCTGGGTTTCACCTGCACATTTCCTCTGACTGAAATGGGGTTGGACTCTCTGTGGCCCAGCATTAAGTACGTGGAATTCATAAGTTAAAACTATTAATATAAAAGGGCTATTACCAGCAGTTACAAGTGACTTAATATGTACTGCTATACCCAGTGTCTACTATTCCTTAATCATTTACCATAAAGAAAATCAGATATAGAGAAGAACTGTCTGATTTTTATCTACAGATCCCACAAAATCCAACAGGGTAACTACACATAGAGACTTACAATTAGAGACATAATGCTAAAGGTCATCAGTTTCTTTGCTGGGTTATTTATTTCAGGTTTCTTTACTTTTTCTTTTGTTGATTAGGTGACAAGACTTTTCACCTCATAACTAAAGTAGACTTAATGAGCAATTAGCCTTCAAGTTCAAAACTTATATATTTTGAAGTTCCTCACCTTGCCCAGCGCCTCCGTCGGACAAAGTCTTTCATTGTCTTGTGGCCATGGTAGGACCTACAAAAGCAGATTTAAACAATGTTCATGAGGATGTCAGAGCCTCTCCAGCCTGACAGCACTGCCTCCATCTGCTCACCAGGCACCCCTGCTGATTTAAAAATTCTTTAAATTTGCCAAGTTCACCCTGCTGCCCTCCCTCCTTGCAAATCTTAGCATGCCCACAAAAAGGGAGGAAATGGGGCAGTGTTATGTCCCTGTCACAGGGCAGTGAATGTGCAAACCAGAAATGAGAAGGAGTGAGGCCTGGAGCCTGGGATTTGGTGGAATGGGTGTTTCCTTACGCTGGGAAGTCAGCTGCATACTGCCAGCCCTCCCGGTCCGTGCCGCCTGCCGGGCTGAAGTCGATGTACCAATCCGAGACCTGTGGGCAAACAGGGACACTGGGAATGACAATCAACACCTGGTGGATCTTCTTCTATTTACCTCCACTTTTGGGAGAGCAATGACTTGCTAGAAACCTTCTAATACTTGAAATACATACAGATTCCCAAATCTTTTCAAGCTGAAAAGAAAAGGATCTAAGTCATGTTAAACAAAAATTCCCACACAGTGTTTAACATTCTTTTGATTATGGAAGATTATTGCTCGTTATAAACTGGGAAAACAAGGTTAAATGTTACAATAAAACCCAGAAGAAAATCTGTGCCCCTTGAACTCAAGTCTTATATCCTATTTGCTAAGCGTGGACTTCTTTGTAAAAAAACTTGTAAGACAAAACTTACCCAGGACCACTGTGGAGATGGAGGCTTGGTGTTGGTCTTTGTACATTCCTGCAGGCCAGAGGCATCACTCCACATGTATCTGTCTGTGGGCAGACCTCTGTGGTGGTGGAACAATGCACAAGGAATGCAAGGTCATTTACAACAGGGAGTTTAAAAGGCGAGGGAAGAAAAGCCTTTTGTAGCACTTCCTGCTTTCACACACAAAGCACTGCCATCATTAATGTGTATTTAGAAATATCATGTGAGTGATGAGCATAGTGGGAAAGAATCTGTACAATTGCTCCCAGTTATACCAAACTTGAGGACAATGTAAGTGTTTCTCTGTAGACTGATATTCCTCACTATCATTTAAAACTAGACCATGAATCCTATATATATGGACATGTATTTTTCAATACTTATACTATTCAAGGACCCAGTATATTTAGCACAATATGTATAAGAATATATAGATACTAATATGTATAGGAATATATAGATCACAATAACTTTTCTGTCTAGCCTTAACAGTGAAAGATACTGCAAGTAGGCATAGTCTGTGCAATCACAAAGCACAAATCTATAATGTTTTGCCATAATGAGATTTTGAATGGGTAATTACAAATTAGAAAATTGAGAAACACTGCTCCTTCTATCACAGGTTGACTGTGAATGTTGGAGGAGACTGAAGATGGAGTAAGTGTAATAACTCATCCAAAAGCTAGAACAGAGCCTTTGTTTCATTTGAAGTAGTAGTATTAAAGTAAATAAATACAATAAATGGAATAAATAACCTGCTGCTGTATCCAGTGACAGGGTTCCACCGTTGGTTCTCATAGATGTAAACACATTTCACATCTGACTGTGTATAAATGTTATCAGCACTGCTGGCCAGTCCTGTGAGGAATAAACAATGTAGATTAGAGTAAAGCTAAAGCTTGAAGACATTACATTTTAAATTCCAGCAGCCACTGATGATTGATTTCTCCCTCCAAGCTGTACCTTGGATGAAGCCTCCTCCGTATCCGCCGGTGTAAACCCAGGCTGTGTGGTCGTAGCCCACGCCCCACACCACGCCCCGGCTGTTGCTCTCGATCAGCCGCAGGTGGCCTCCGATCTGCCGCCAGAACCTGCAGGGAAAGGACCTCAGCACCACATCCCTCAGGAATGTGCTCTCCCCACCAACACCATATCCCTCAGGAATGTGCTCTCCCCACCAACAACCGGTAATCTGCAGCACAGGCAGCCTCCTCTGCTCACTTCTCCACCACTGTGCCACCTGGAAGTGAAAGCAGCTGCCAGCTGAAAGCATTTCCCTCTGAACAGCTACCAAAAAGCAGATGGTATTGTTCTACTTGAGGGGTTTGCAGCACCAATTTACCACAATTGTCACAAAAACTGTCGAGAAACTGCTCCTGGACTGCAGTGTCTATGGAGGACTGACAATTTCAGATTTCTTGACTCAGATAAAACTGAAAGCTCAAATCATGTTGGAATTACAGCGATTAGATTTACTTTCAATTTAGGCTATCTCTTATGACAGTAAAGATGCAATTACAAAAAATGGAATCTTATTGAGAAAGGCTTTTGAAATCACAAGGAATCTCCAGCAGCTAAGAATTAAAATATGATTTGGTGAATTTCTACATGTGCAATCATGAGTAGGAAGGCAGCCATTAACCCTGTCAGTGAGAGACATCTGCAATGTACTGCCCCTCAAAGCCACTGGACTGACAGGACATTCTTTGCTGGATGGCATCCCATGCAGAAAGAACAGCTTCAGAAGCCTCTTACATTTGATCACACGGCATCAGCTGGGGTCCGGCCTCCAGCTCAGGACTTGGCTCACTGACAAAGATGTCTCCTTTACAAGTAACTGACCAAATGGCATGGTGAGAAGGAGGGCCTTGGATCCGTCTGCTTTCACAGCAAGACATGTTCAGCAAAGACAGCTACAAAACAAGAAGCAAAAAAAGCTTCCATTTACAGCAAGAACAGAAATTCCCATAGAGATGCTCAGAACTGTAAAACAAAATTTTACCTCTGCACATTCTTGCAAATCAGCAAAGTGAATTTGCAGCTTTTTCTCAAAAGGCACTAGAATTCAGTGGTTCAGAAATTATGATACAATCACTGGAACCACTGTGGTTTGCAGGAATTTATCAGGATGAAGCATCTCTCAGGTTTGCCCCTGGTCCAGTGTATCTGTACCTGTCTGCCTGTACAAAAGACTCTGCAATGACAACAGAGAATTCAACTCCTAACTCATCCCTACCCTAATCTATATCCAGAGACAGGAAGAGAATGAAAAGCAATTTTTGTGTTGCTGTGGACAACTGCAGCACCACAAGGCATACAGACTTCAGAGGAGACAACAACCCTCAGGTGCCTCTGAATAAGTTTGATCAGATGGTTTAAATACTTAAACTTCAAAAACAGATGAGTAGCTTCAAGAGTTTAAATGTAATGCTGACATTTCAGAGACTGGCTTCTGTGTTTTATTACAGACATTGCCAGCTTGAAATGAGAGATGCTCAGAATTACCCAGTCGTGCATTTCTTGCTCTGTTGCAGCTGCCAGGCGGATTGGCCATCGCTGCTTCGTCCTCTCAGGTGTGTACAGTGCAAAGGAGTGCTTGGCTTCATTCAGCACTTCAACTATAATGGTCACTTCATTCAGGAACACGTGGATGTACTAAGACAAGAGAAAAAAACCCTGTGACTAAAGCAAACCTTCCACAGAGCCAGCATTTTCACACTTCAGGTCTACAAACATTCCTGCCAAGGACAGCAAAGAATCAATTCTTGGCACAGAGGGAGTGGGACTCAATTTTCAGCCTTGCCCTACCTCTGATTCCTTTTGCCTGCAGGCATTTAACCCTACTTGGGATGACCCTGTCCAGCTAAGGCAGGCTCTTCACAATCAAGAATGCTTTGAACTTCCAGAAGAATTCTTAATTAGTGCAGAACTGATGGTTTAAGCAATGTGAGTGGTTTGTTATTGGGTATTCCTGACACAGCATTAACACAGCTCAGAAAAGCCTGCAGCTTGCTGGTACCTGGGGTTACCTCTGAATTGATTTCCAAACCTCAGAACATAATTTGCCCCTTTTAAAGCAACTGTTTCCCTCTCAGAGGCTTCCCTTTGCCAGAAGCAGCTCTCCAGGGGTGACACACCTTTTTCTCCTCGTGGTACATGTAATAAATGAACAGGATGCTGTCACGCATCCCATCGCTCCCAGTGAACTGCTCCAGTGCCACTCGAACGTCCATCCACTTGTGAGGCTTCCAGTTCCTCCACCACTGCAGGGCTCCAGTTTTAACCCAGACTGACTGCAAGGCAAACACAAAATCACAGGAATAAAGAAACTGCATGACTTTTTCTTTCTCCCAAACGCTGTTTTTGTGACCACAAGTTGCCTCTGTTGCAGGTTAGTCTGTATCACACCTGATCATCCATTCATCCTGTATCACACATTCCCATACAGAGTGTACCAGAGTGTGAAAATTCATAAAAGTGGATAAAAAGATACTGAAGTTGCACATGTACATCAGTAGTAACATTTTTCCCCTGCAAGAATGCAGTAACACACAGGTAGTGACTGACTCAATTTTGCTCCTGTTATAATCTGTTTGGAGTTTAAAGGCTTTTGACATAATTTTTTTAAACTTGATTCAACCCCTGGACTCCAAGTGTTTTTAATCAAATAATTCCAGATGTCATTTGGCAATGAGCAGTGAAGGGACCAAAAATATGAATGAATCTGAAAAAAGCCGAAGAGTCATAACAAAGGGGACATCAAACAAAACTGCTGCTATTTATGTGATGCCATTGACGTTTGCATCATGTATTTACGCAAGTTAAATTAGTCCTAATGGCCACAGAGAGGGAAGCTCACCTACTTGAGTCACTGCTTCAATTAAGATGCCTCATCTTGTGGTGAAGTAATTCACACAGTGTTCCACTGTTGCAACTGTTTCTGAGGATTTGAGGTCTCACAGTACCCAAATAATGCTGACAAGTGCTTTGTTTCTTCCTAAATAAAAGTATCTGATAATGCTTTTAGATGAATACTGCTGCTCCATGTTTGACAAGCTGTTAATTTCCCACAGGGAGCTCAGACATTAATAATCCAGGAAAGTTGTCATAGACAGAAATAAGGACAAGAATATAAAGCTGACAGTAAGCTCAAATCAGTATGTCAGAAATGTATTACTGATTCCCAGATGTGTTTAGAAGAGAAGAGATGAGTGTCCTGACTGCTTACCTGCTCAATAGCCTGCTCATAGTGTCTGAAATTCTCCAGTTCCCGCTTTGTCCTTTCACTGAGCTGCTGAAAAATCTGCTTCCTCCATGCTGCTGTCTGTGCAGGAGTGATGGACAGGGACAGAGACTGCACAGATGATGACAAACCTGGGACAGAACCAAACCTAATAAACTCCAGTGAGCTTTGAGTACAGATCTGTGAAAGGTAAAACACTGCACTCCTTTGAACACCAGACTAGATCAACCCAGTCTAACAGCATTTTTATCATGATTATAATTAGGAATCAATGTGTTACAGCCAAGCTTGATTGTATGGAAGCTTTTAAAGCCATAACCTTGTAAAAGTGAGGGTTTTGTCACTGAACTGCAAGATAATTAGATAATATACTGTATTACAAGTTAGCCTGTTAAATACTGGGATGCCACAGTTGATGGTTTATTTTACCCATTTCAGTAGGAATGGCAGAGGCAGTAATTGTCAGCATCTGCACCTCCCAAGAGAGCCCTTCTCACTCCTTCCTGTTACTGCTCAGTGATATTATGTGTTCTGCCTGAAGCTGCAGTTTCCATACAATTAAAAATGAGATGTAGATCCAACACAGATCACTTTACAAAATTGTTTCAGGAACTCAAGAGAAAATATCCCTTTTACATTTATTTATCTCAGGCTCAAAGTGTTCTACAGCTAAATACTGCAGCACTATGCTCAGACATGAACCTATTAACAAACTGCAGTAAGAGAAAGTGGGTTAGCACCAGTTTTGCACCATGGCTTTGCTCAGAAAAAACAAACCAACATTTTTCTCAAAGAGCCTGTTAAGCTGTGACTGGAACTGGGGTGTGCTGTGGTGACTGGCCAGTACCTGATGGAGCAGAGAACCACTTCAGGGGGCTGTGCAGATCCACCAGACAGCCTCCCCCAGACACCCAGGCCCACAGCGGGTGCTCATCGGCTCCGTACTGGTCTTCAGCTCCCACCGGGAACACGCCCAGGGAGGAGAGGCTGGATGTGTCTGCAAAGCTGCTGACAGAGAGCACTGGGTGCTTCTGAGCCTCCTTCAAGTCAATGTTGCTCCACTGCAGTTCTGCAGAAGGGTTTGGGTTTCCAGGAGATTTATTCGTTTCAAGGTTATCTTTCTCATTAGCAGCTGCAGCAGCAGTGGCTTCTCCTTGCTCAGAGTGCAGGGGATCCACAGAGAGCTGTGCAGATGTTTCAGCCTGGCTGGCTGGGCCATTCCCAGCAGCTGCAGCTCCCAGCAGGGCAGAGCTGGCAGGGCTCGCGGGCACGCCGGGGAGCTCTGTATCAGAGGAAGGATCTGCATCACCCTGAATGACCGCGCTTGTTTGGTTCTGAATATCATCAGTAAAGAAACAGCCAGCACTGAAGGACAAATAGATAATTAATTATCATCCAAAGCATTGAAAATCAGCACAGGCCTTAGATCACAGACACGCAGAAACTGACTTAGTGCTTCACTGCAGGAGAGAAACAGCAGACTTCTCTTTTAAATGTCAAATCCTATCACCAGAGGAAAGAGTCCAACACAAATCTGGCAAACTGGGCTAGTAAATCTGAAACATAGGAAGGAATTTTATTGATCTTTTCAAACAATTGGTGGTGCTGGCTGCCTACAACTCTCAGGAAAACAAATCCCACTTTCTGAATATGAAATAACAAATGGGATTTTTAAAAGCCCATTATTAACTTTATGATTAGTCTTTGCCAAAGGGAACTTATCAGCACACACTCTGGCTCAGATCTATTGGCATGTGTGGTACAGCCCAGAGGCCAACAGGCAAGGTGAGTAACTAATTTAGCTTCCCTAGGAAAAGAAACATACAGTGACACTCAGGATGAATAATTCTTAAGTGGAGTTAATACTCCTTCATGGTATTTCACAAACAACATCTCTTATTAGAGACTAGTTCCAGATAGTGATAGTAAAGCCCAGAGGAACATGCTTTACTGCAGGCATGCAGTCAGTTCCAATGTGGGAGCTTCAGATTCTTCTCTGAGTGCAACAACTGCTGCTTATTGTTAATTTTAATGGCAAAAATGCAAATGCCTTTTGGCATACATAATGATTAGGGATGTGTTCCCCTCTGTACCCCTTGAATGTAAAGAAATACCTCCTAGTATTGAAACCCTTGCTGTACAAAGTCTCAAGCAGGTATTTAATGAAGTACCTGAGCAGACTTGTTGAGCTCCCAGTCTGAGATCTGTCACTCTCTCTGCCAGACACAATTGCCTTCCACGTCTTCCCGCTGAGCTCACTTGGTGTGACCCCTTGACGAAAATAAATCGCTCTGTCGTCGCAGCCGATTCCCCAGACCTAGGGAGGGAAGGGCTTGGTGAGGGAAGTGCCTTGGAAAGCAGTAGGTATCAGATACAAAAAAGGTGCAGTAGTGCAGAATTGAGCACACAAAACTGCTGGGGACAGCGTTTTCCTTTTGTGCTCTTCCTTAATGCTGACACTGTAGATGCAGAACAAAATTCTGTACCAAAACTAGTCTGCACCTCCCTGAGCCATACAAGACACTGCTGGCTGTCACCTTCAGGTGCAGAATTGCAGAACTCAGCCACTTTCCCTCCCAGCAGTTTTAGCCCAGGGCCCCTTTGTCCAGCCAGTCCTACTGGCACAGCTGAGAGGTGTGAACAGCTCCTGCACTAGAAGGAACGTGACCCTCAGAGGTAACACTCCTCTCTAGAGGGAATGTAAACTCCCTAGAAGGAACGTGCCCCTCATAGGTAACACTCCCCAATAGAGGGAATGTAAACTCCCTCTCAGCTGCTCCCCAGCTCTCTTACCTGGTTGTTTAAGCCTACAGTTACCATCATCATTTCTCCAACCATTTCGATCCAGCTTGTCCCACAAGGATTATGTGAGTTCACTCCTCTTCTAAACCACACCTACAACAACAACAGAAAGTCCACATTTTTCTCCTTTTGCTCTAGCAGGAATTTAGTTCCTTTAGTGGATTAGTCTTAATCTCTAATACTGACTTGCCACATTGTCTTAAGAAGTCAATTACTTCCTTGATTCTTTTTCTTTATCAGATAAAGATAAAATGATTCTCCCAATTGTACCCACAATGTGTGTCCACCTGCAGCCAGAAAAGCCAAAAAAGGAGACTTTTTGGTAGGACTTTTTGTGACAGAGTTATTTTTTATGCTGTTGAAAAAATACTTGCTATTACTATCAACATGTAGGCTATGTTTCATCCTCTGAATGGGCTTCTAAATAGTGTTACATTCAAACCCTAGAAGCAGGGCTGCCAGCAGGAACTGTCAGCTGTACTTTAGCAGTACAGCTCTTGAAATTGTTCCCCCTTAGATCTGACTTTACCAGTCTGAAACTGTCTGTGGGCTGGGCACCTGGAAGAAGTTCCTTCCATCCATATAGTCATGGCAAGCAGCTCCCTTAGAGGCTGTTGGTTGGAACCCATAACATCAGGATGCTTGACTGCCCTGAGGCAGATCTGAAGGAAAATGCACCAACTTATCTCCATTTATTACAGTGGATTTATCTGGCAGATGGAGCAGGCTGGGCACAGCCTGTTACCATGGCTCAGCTGACAAGTAGTGACTCACTACAGCAGAGAAACTCAGCAGAACTGCTGCACAAGCAGAGCTCAGGCCTGGCTTTGAATTCAGTGTGGAGGAGCAGGGAGTGGAACTCTGTGATCCTTATGGGTCCCTTCCAACTTAAGACATTCCACCATTCTAAGCTAAAGCTCCAGTTAGAAAGTAATCACACATCCACATAAGAGATACCTCACCTAATTAAATACCAAACCCCCCACATTAAAAGGCTGATGAAAAGGGAACAGTTGCAGTAGGAAGATAAAAAAATAGCATCATGCAGGAAAGTGTAGATGAGAATACTCTCCCTGCTGCTTTTGATGTAAAACTCAGTCCTTGTGGAAACAGGAGTCACTTCAGATTTGATGCTTAATGTCTTAGAAGAGGCTCCTCATCCACTCCCCACCCACCTGCCAAATCTGTCTGACCTGGGTTTAGAAAATTCCTTCCAAAACAAACACAAAGTCTTCCTTAAATTCAACTCAACTATCGCAAACCACAGAGCAATCCCATAACAGCAGGGGGAACTAGAATTCCCCAAACCAGGGGGACAGAGAGTCCAAATCACCAAGGCTTCCTGTGCAAGGTACACTCCTGTTTGAGAGCAGCAGAGAGGGAAAGAGAAGAAAAAGGAGAAGCAGAACATGAGCCCTCTTACTTTTCTGTCCTTTGTAACACACCACACTACATCAACACCCACGGAGACGTGCATAATCCCATTTTCAGAGCTTGGAGACTCCACAATACTCCAGGAAATTCCTGCAAAAGACAGAACCCATAAGGCACTTTGGTTAGTTTCTTATTTAACACTTATACAAATCAAAGGGGTTTCCAGCCAAATTTAACAAACTTTACCTTGAGGGTTATTCCTATCAATTCCTTCTCTCACAATAGCTTGCCCTTCCCAAAGAGTTGCCCAAAGGAGGTCATAGGGTCCACAGCTGATCTGTACAACTTCACCAGGAGTGGTGACTAAGGACCACGTGGAACCTTCTGGATTGTGGTGGCAGACATTTTCTCTGTACCATAACTAGACAAGTTTAAAAAAACAAAAACAAATGAAATGAGAAAAAAATATCACCACAACAATGAAACCATTGAGACTAGAGTAAGGACAAACTGGAAAGAACAGCTCTCCTTTAACAACAGGATTGTTTTATGTAGTGCATGGCACTCTGACCTTTAAAGGCAGTTTTTTTTAATGTTGATTATGCAGTTGAAGCTATTTCCTTATGTACTAAGGGAGGAGGCTGTTGTACAGAGCAGCTTTTATCATGGAATTGCATCTTGATTGGGTACAGTAACCTATTGCTACAAGTTCTGTGTATATTTCAACATTTGAACCACATCAGTGTATTTCAGGGCATGTTATATAAAGCAAGAGTGAACAAATACATAACACAAAAATGTTACTGTTAGTTGACAGCCTGACCTCACTTTCACTGAACAGAGCCTGCCACAATATGGGGGAAAAATTCCATTCTCTGAGCAGCCTTTGGTGACATCCAGCCATTTGCTAGTCTTGGGCTGTGCAATTTTATGGAGATCACAGCCAAAATAGAAAGGTCAAACATAGAAAGCATCCTGTGGCAGTCATACAAATGCTCCACAGCATGACTGCTGAGTGCAAAATCTTCATTTTTAGGAACACTTTACCTCCCCAGGGACTTTCACTTGGGAAATAAAAGCATTTCACAATGGCAGTCAAGTAAGCCTGTAGAGTGAGATGCTTGTCACGTATTACTAGAAAGTATGAGGAATAGGGAGTTTTATTTTACACAATTTAACCAAGATTGCTTGTCTCTCCAGGCAGTGCCAAATGTGACTGAAAGCTCAGACTATCTGTTAAAAGTATTACATTCTGCCCTATGAGACCACAAGTTAGAAACTGTCTATACACAAAGGAATATCAGATACATGCTGTAAAGATGAAGGAAGAAAAGCAAGAATCAAATCTTCACAGGACTGAGCAAAAGAGGAGACCCCATGGGAGGCCTAAAACCAACCACAACAACAAAGATGTATAGTTTTCAATAGAAAATAAAATGAAAACATTTCAGAGCTGGATGCCACATTGCCAGGTCAGGAGGTGACCCCTTTCCAATCAGTGAGTCTTAGAAAACCATTTTGTAAACTCCTGAATCATCCCTGTCTCTCCTCCCCAAAGGCACAGGACAATGCTTCACCAGGACCTTTCTCAGGTTTTAAGGTTTCTTCTCCTGGTTCCCAGCACCACAGTCAGCATTCTGGGCATTTTTCAAGATGAAAGACACTACTCAGCCCAAGTTTTTGAAGATTCACCTGTTCCTATAGGTTAAAGGCTTCCATAAACCAACAACCCTGGAGGTACTAAGCCTTTCCATTTACAACACAAGTTGTTACATAACGTAGTCCCAAAGCAGCTTTTCATCCTCTGCCAGGTGCACAAGCAGTGCACCTCCTTACTGATAGACAACAATAACAACCCTGCCTTGCTTTACAAGAATTTAACCCTTTTCACTAGTAATTTGTATTAGAAAACTTAGGGAACACACACATACCCTTCCTTGCAAAGAGACTGCCCACACTGAGAGGCGGCCGAGGGGCTCGTCCGTGATCTCCCATCCACCAATGGAGATGTCATTGAAGGGGTCTGGCAGCTGCTCTGGTTCATCATGGGACACAATCTGCAGCAAAGGCAGGGAAGGTTGAGGACAGGGGACACTGCAAATGGGTGACCTGGCTGCTGGCATAACTTGGGGCTTGCAGATTGGTTATGTGTCACCTCCTACAGTGTCTGGGCATGGAGATTCTGCCTCTCATTCAAGGCCTCCATATGCAGAGAGGGGAAACACTGCCAAGGCAGCATGGAGAAGTCTGTGTTTTGCACCCTAACTAAAGGAAATTTTTACTCAGTGCATACAGAATTGGAAAACTGAAAGATCACAAATTACAATTTTTTATGTTCTTAAAATGGAACAACAATTATTAAAGAACAGTTTAAAGTTTATCCACAGATAAATGACATAGCTGGTGAATGATGCAAAGCACATCACCTCAAACGAGAGTGCTTTATCACACAGCCAAAGGAAGTTTAAAAGTTGTTCTGAAATTTGCAGAGGAGCTGAGCATCCATCACTAATTGCATCACCATGAGATCTGGCACCTTATTACCACAGGTTTCTATGAAAAATCCCAGCCTTCCATTTATGCTTACAAGAATAGCAAGATGGAAGTGAAGGAATCCAGTGAGATCTAGCCTTCAGAGAAGTCATAAAACATTAACTTCCCTGTACTTATAATTATTTCAGACAATCAGTTTATATAATATTTAAAAGAGATGAAGAACCTTTGCCCAAATGTCCCGTGATTTGTATCTCCTGTATCTGATCCATCTCCTGCGTCTGACACAAGAATTCCATCTCTTATCCTTCGTGTAGGTGCTGGGGAAGTCGATGGCATAGGTCCAGCCCTGCAAACAGAGGTTTTCTTGTATGAGAAACAGGATCAAGGGAAAGCTTGAAGTCATAACTCAGAGCAATTCTGCACAAGTCACTCTGTGTGTCTCTAGAGCCCTGATTAACAGATCAGCTAATTCCATGAATGATTTATGAATTATGCCCAAATTCCTCTGGATGATATACACAGAACAAACAAGACACAGTAAAACATTTTTACTTTCTGCATAGTAAAGACCATAAAAAACAATAGCATTCAGTTGCCAGGATTTCATAGCCTGATCAAAAGAAAAAAGCTTTTATAGAAGCTCCTATAGACTTCAAAAGCCTTCAAACAAGATCCTTCCTTCTGTTGTATTAGAGTTGAGCTATTTCCCAGAAAGAAGTATTTATGGCAAGTTTTATTTTTACAGACTTTTTAAACTTCTATAAAAGTTCCTTTCATTTTACAAAGCAAGGATTCCCAGAATAGATCTCTTTTTGGTATTGTGCACCTACCCCTTTCTCTGTTGGTTCCCCTCCAATATTTTCATCCACATACCAGTCAGACTCCCACTCCCAGTGTGGTGAAGGCAGTGTAAAGCTATCGAGCTGCTGGTGTTTTAGCCCGCTCACATCACTCCACTGCCAGCGGTCACTGGGCAGTAATTTCTCACAAAAGCCACCAACTGGATTCCAGCGCTGCCAGAAAGAATAAATAAAGTGTTTTGTTTGAGATCACAGTATCTCATAGCATATCCATGGGGAGTCATGGCAAGTTTCTGATTTTGTGCAGTAGGAGAGGAATAAACTCTTGGGGTGAATGAGAAAGTGTTCACTCCATGAGCCCCTCCCTCACAGCCTTTGGAGGAAGCTTTTTTAGTATCAAAGAAGGGCTGACTGCAGAGCTCATCCCAACCAAGTAATTCTCAGCTACATAAATAGGACCATCTGATGATATATTTTACCAGGCACAGGACTTTTTTCTTCAGTGATGTATGGCACCATGACACTGCAGCATTAGGGTAATGCTGTATGGATGGCCTTGGTGTCTCTAATCTACTCCCAGAGAAAGATTATTCATTTCTTGTCTGCTCTAGAAAAACAGCACTGCCTCTGCCAGGAATGGTGTCAAGAGAACTGTATCAGCAAATGTCCCCTGGATCTTATGTTACATTTTTTCCCTAATCTGACTTCAATCAGTTACAGAACCAATACCACAAGGATTTTCACCAATACTGTCATTTCCCCCCCCCCCACACACCTACATACTATAGAAATACTGGCAAAATCTGTCCTGTAATACTGTCTTACATTTTAATGCATGTAGAAAATGAGTGGCTCAAAATCCCTCTATAATTTTTACACAAAATATTTTTTGCTGTTACTAGAAATCTGGCTAAATTGCCTTGCACATTATCTTCAAACTACTTCAGTTTAATTTTGTCATCGTTAGCTCTTGCAGAGTATTTCTTTTTGTGCTTTCTAGCATTATGTTTTCAGTTTTTCATTACCTAGAACAAACAAAACAGAAGTTTTAACGTAACAAATAAAATTTGATGAATTTCCTTTTAAATCCTGTGCCTCAAATAGAAAGGATCCCCTTAATGCTTCTACTCAAAAAAGTTTGAAACATTGTACTTTAATGAAAAGATATGCCTTTATTAGAGAAGTCTTTGTAACACTATGAAGTAACATTTTTAAAAGAATAATATATTTGTGATAATGTATCTTTGTTGCCTGGAAGTTACATGGGACATTTTCTTAAGGGGATTGTGTATTTGTCACTAAGGAGAAATGGAAACCACTCAGTGAAAAGGGTGAACACTCTAGTCTGCAATGGCTCACACAGAACAGGCTGGAGTTCACACTGGCATTGCTTTTGTTAGGAGCAGGGAAGTGTAACTCTTTTGAGAATTTAAATACTACAAGAATAACCTGGTATTTGGCACATACGTGTACTCTTCAGAAACTTCTGTTAAAAAATGAAAACAAACAAAACTGATCAATCCTCCTGTGAGAATAACACAGACAGCTGATGCAGGATGTGCTGTCAGTGCTGTCAGTCCAGCAGTGGCTGTGTCAGAGGTACTGTACCTGTCATACCTGGTTCTCATAGGTTTCCTCCTGGTATCTGATGGGAACATCTCCTGAGAACACGTAGGTGTACACCTGATGGTCACAGGCTATTCCCCAGCAGCACTGTTTGACAGCAGAGACACGTTTGAACTCCAGCTGTGTGTCCTTGCAGAGCTCCCAGTACTGGCCAACAGTAGAGAGAGTGTAAACCCTCCCAAAAATGTCAACAGCCCACAAAAGGGAATTGGGCATGGCCATATCTGAAAGGCAAAAATGAGATTATTACTGGAAATTATGGATACAAAAATGGATCTTGAAATCACTGCAGACCAGTCATGCTCTGAGCCATCATCAGTCAAATTAAATAAAGATGTGAGAGATGATTTTTTAAAATGAGCCTGTGCAAAGCTGGCAGTCAGATCTCTTTGTCAGAGCTGTGCAGCCAACACCTCTCAGATGTCCCTGAAAAGCCATAAGAAAGACTTTTCTCCCAGCCCATTACTGTCTATCCTACAAAAACTCAGAAATAAACAGGCCAGCTCTGGCAGGCTGGGGACAGATGTCAGTTCTGAACTGGGAAGAGGCAGCACAGAGCATTTCACAGCAGGCAGCTCCACTCTCCGATCTGGTAATGCTGGTGGTGCTACACACCCTGCTCACCTCACTCCACAAAGCCCTGATATCCCCTGATCCCTCCTCGGGCTCCTCCCCCTGTCACAACACACCCGCACAGGCACAAAGGCAAGGCTGTGAGAGGGAGCTTCTACAAAAACACACATCTGCTTTTAAACCACGGACATACTGCCAGCTTCTGCCAGGAAACTTCTTTCACAGCACTCTGGGTCACATCCAACTTTAGGATCTTTATATGTAGGTGTGATGAATTTAAGTACACACAGAGCATAGTTTGGCAGCAGAGACCTGGTTGAGTTCCATTCCAGTTCTATCACATAATAACCCATCATTTTCTGGGCACTGCAGCCCTGCCCTTCTCAGAGAGGTGAGGCAGGTGCCTGAAAGGACATCAGTCCTTTCAGAAGTCAAGAAAGGCCAGTGTATTTCTGTCACTTGACTTCTGGGTGCCATCAGAACAGTCAAAGTTTGGTTGGGATAAATAAAATAAATAAGTCAAATAAAGGCTGGGAAAATAAAGGCTGTGAAAATAACCCTTCAGTATTAGCACTTAAAATTCTCCAAAGCGGTGTTTATAACAGAAGGAAATATTAAGCACCTAAGCAACCAGAATGCCAGAGAGTCTGGAGGGAAGGAAGCATTATGGATAATGTGACAACTACAGCTACCTAGCCAGGTAACCAAGAAAAGTGATGCTTGAGTCTCTTAAAGATGGGCAAAGATATAAATGAAGGCCTGTACTGGAATGACAGTCCAGGCAGGCAGAAGAGTACCTGGAACAGTTTGGGAAAAGGTGATGAAAGTTCCAAAGATTATGAAATTAAGAAGAACATAGATGGGACAATTAACCCAGGCTAATGCAACTGGTTTAAAATACATAAGACAGCCAAGACAAGTGAGAATTTCTACATATTCTTGCATCTGAACTTTTGAGACAGTGTTTGAGGAATCATGGGAAAATCCCAAATGCATTTGGGATTATAAACTTTGAAGACTTCACTTTAGGCCTCTTTGCACTGGCTCTGCTGCAGAAGATGAAGACAGATATTGCCCAATTTTGAAGGATGCTCAGTGCTGCTGGCTTATGTGATTTTCAGTGATGTCAAAAGATGTCAAGTATTCTCAGGGGCCTGGAAAAAATCTCATCTGCTGAATTATTCCTCACCCCGCAGCTCAGCCAGGTAATTTCAGATAGAACTAAAATGCTTAAATGAAGACATATTGTTAATTAAAATTTCCAGTGGCCTGGCATAATGCTGATTGCTCCAGAATGCAAGAAAAACATCCCAACTCCTTGCATATAATAAAAGCAACGATGTTCCTCGGGAGAGCAAGGCCCTGTCCCCCAGTTCAGGCCGTGGCAGTGGCGGGATGTGAACCACCCCAGGACTCGACGTGTTCCAAGGCACACCGCGCACACATTTCTCCTCCGTGTCACACGAACCGAGCCGGGACTCCTCCGGTACCCCGGTCCAACCACGGGCGCGCTCGGAGCCCGCAGGGATCCCAGAGCGCTGCACAGCCGCGCCCGCAGCCCCGCACGGGCATTAAGCGGGCCGGGCATTAAGGCCGGAGCGGCTTAGGAGCCGTGCGGCGGCCCCGGGCGGGCACGGCCCCGGCGGGCACGGCCCCGCTCCCCGCGGGCTGCGGCAGGAC
>VXBR01003135.1:96533-136734 GCA_013400215.1 Cisticola juncidis | reverse complement strand
CGGGGCGGACCCTGTGAGGGAGCTCGGCCTGTTCGGCCTCGAGAGGAGACCACCGAGAGGGGACCTCATGCATGTAGAAATACCGAAAGGGAGGCGTCAAGAGGATGGAGCCAGGCTGTGCTCGCGGTGCCAAGCAACAGAACAAGAGACAAGGGGCAGAAACTGATACAGGATATCCCTCCTGAACATGAGGAAGAACAGCTTTCCTGTGCAGTGGCCGAGCACTGGAACAGATTGCCCAGAGGGGGTGTGGAGTTTCCCACACTGAAGATGTTCAAGGACTGTCTGGATGCCATCCTGTGCCCTGTACTCTAGAACGACCCTGCCTGAGCAAGAAGGTTGAACAGCTGAGCCGCTGTGGTCCTTTCCAAGCTGACCCATGGTGTGATGCTGATTCTGTGGAAGGGGCTCGTGCAGGCACAGCCCATCCGTCTGTCCCACTGCTCGGAGTGAGGGAAACCAGCCTTTGCCTGAAGCTGGGATGCATCAGGAAATGCCCTGCCTGAGATGTAAGGAAGGAGGTGGCTTTTCCTGTCAGTCTGTGGCAGTGCAGTAGGAACACAGTAACAATCCTCCTTCCGTGGGTGACACCAAAGGTGCTGCTTAACATTTATTGCAGTATATCACAACTTGCCCTTCTACAAATGATAACCTCCCTATGAAACTGCTTGCTTGTACATCTCAGCTTTTGCCATCACATTCCAGTTCATTTTGAAGTGAGACAGAAAATCTAACAAGATAGGCAAGGACTCCCATGCCTGTCCATTCAAATATCTGAACCAAAAGCATCCCAGACCTTTGTATACCTTGCAGGCCAGTACAGGAGTTGAAAAAGCATTGCAGACCTCTTTCAAAGGGAACTGGCTGATCTGCAGTGAATCTTGCCTGAGGACTTTCTAGTTGCTGGTAAAGGAGAATATGTCTGCATTGCTCTTGTCCTGTGGGTTCACATGGTTTTAGAGTGCAGAGGGTTGAGGTTTGGAGGGTTGATGCACACATGAAATTCTCTAGAATGGTTCCTGTGTCAGGCAAAGCCATCCCGTCTGGGCCGTTTCCTGCTGAGGCCCCGAGCGCACTTGACTCACTGCAGTGGTTTGGTCCCTTGCACTGGCTGGGGCCTACCTCAACACGGAATTTTGGCTTTCTAGTAGTGTTTTGATGATTTGATCATTCCAGCAAAACATATTCATAAGACCAAGTACAGTTTAGATCTTAGAAAATTCATTTTGCAGGATTTTCAGTGTTTGTGGCTGATGCAATTGACTACTGAATCCCATGGTCACTGTTAGCAGGTAGAAACAAGAGTTTAGTTGTTTTCCATGGGAACTAGATTGTGGAAGAATTTATGGAGCCTTTTGTGAGTTTTTTTCACAGTTTAGATTTTGAACCGCAGTCTATAATCTTCCAGGATGGCAGCATAGATGATATGCATATATATATATATGCACATAGATATGCAAGGGGTTGGCACAATAAGTCAATTACAACAGTACAGTTTTTCCCTGGTTATTTTGAGGAGGACATTACATGTGAAACCAAACAAGTGCTCTCCATGACACTGGCAGCACGTGCCTCCTGTGTGGTCAGCAGCTCTGCTACGCCTGTACTTTGATGTAGAAGTTAGATTTGAATTGCTGCCTTACAGAACTCTCTCTGCTCTGGGTGTCCAATGCTGAGCCCTGCTTTGTTCAATTGCTGGTGTTGCAGTAGAGCTCCCATTCTGTAAGGAGCTAAGGAGGAAGCTTTTGCAAAGACAGCTGAATATAAATGGATTTGCACTGGGTTAATGGGAACCTCCCTTGCAGTCTGTGGCTTGTGAAAGGTACATTCCCTAAATGGCTGAAGCCGTGCAAAAGAGAAAGACAACATGCAAATATCCTTCCTCACTTCTGTCCTTTAGTCCTGTGGTTACTGCATGACTCAGGAAGAAGGAGTTTTCTCCAGGAAACCAAAGCCTAGTCAAGTTATCTTCAATCCTGTTTCACTGCTTTGCAGCCTTTGTCCTAATGCAGTCAGAGGGGGGTTGTACAGAGAGATTCCCTACTGTTGGCTCTTCCATGCTTTCCCAAACCTCACTTCTTATAAAGAGGGTTTTTTTCCCTTGTTATTTAACATTCATTTTAAGCAAGTGTCTTTGCCTTAATGAGGAAGTGCTGCCTTGCATTTGTGACTTAAGATTTTTCATTCAAAAGCCTCATGCAATGTTTATGCTGCTACAGGTAAAGTAAGCAAGAAAGCCCTCAGAAGAGGTGCCCCTTCCAGATGGGTCACTGCAAACCAGAGGAAGGAGACAGAAGGCAGGAGGGCAGGAACCCTCTCACCATCGTGTGATGCTGGCACTGGCCTGGATTTGGGGTGGTGTGATCTGTGTCCCCATCAGTTTCAAGAATTTGTTTCCTTTTGAAGCAAATCGTTTAATGATTTCTGTTTTTTGTGCTTTTCCTCTCCTTCCTATGAAATGGGGCTAACCCTTCCCCACTGCACAGGACCTGTCATGGGACGGAGTCACGGTGTTTGCCATGGTGATAAGGCTGTGCTGGGACCTGTAGGGAAGGGCAAACCAGGGATTTCCAAACCAAAGATTTGGTGAGTTGGACAGCTCAAGGGATAAAGGTGTGGAGGGAAGAGGCAAGAGTTTTAGCTGAAGTAAAAAACATTTGAGATCTTCACAGCATCTGGTCTGGGCAGTCATCAGGAACGTGGGTTTCAGAAGTAGCTGAATCTGGTGAAAGTGCTTGATGGACTCGTTCCTGTAGTTTGCTGTACAGGAGGCAGCAGCATCTCCTTTGCTTTCCTCTTCCTTCCTGTAGTGCTTGTTTCTTAACTTTGGTGTTCCTTTGAACCATGAGGGTTTTCTCTTGCCTTTTTTCTCAATTCCTTTTCCAAACCGTTCCCTCTCTTTACAACACTCCTACCCTGCGCCACCATCCCGGAGCTCTGGTTCCGTTAATACCCAAGCGCGGCTCTCCGCAGTGGGGATGTCAGAGTTTGCAGGAGTCACTGCGAGTGACCAACCTCATCCTCACCTCCGCATCCCGCCGGCTTCCAGCAGGGATTGCATTTCACAGAGCGGGTCAGGGTGGAAGGGGCTCGCCTGGTCCCAGCTCCCTGCGCCGGCAGGGCCATCCCCGAGCACACGGCACAGGATCCCGGTCTGGGAGAGCGCACGGGCGGGAGCGATGCTGAGCAGGGGCTGAACGAGTGCGGTAAAAATCCCGCATCGCCTCAGGGACAGAGCCACGGGGCAGCGCCGAGCACCGCGCTCTGCCACTGCCGGCTGCTCTCCCGGTACCCGCAGCCAGGACAGCGTGACCGGGGCACAGGGGTGCGGGGCCGTCGCTGTCGCTGTCGGTCCCGGCGGGGCGCGGCCCCTTTAAGGCCGGGCCTTGGCCCCGCCCCCGGCGCCACGCGCGCGGCTCCTCCATGGAAACGTGTCAGGGCTACGGGGCGGCGGCGGGGACAAAACAGCGCGGGGGGACGGCGGACACCGCTGCCGCAGCGCCCTCTGGCGGGAGGAGGGCGCTGCCCCAAAACCCCGAATTATTGCCCCAAAATCCCGATTTATCGCCCAACTCTGCCTCATTTCTGAGGCGTTTATTAACGAAGGTTTGGTAACTGTTACAGTTTATTGAAGTCATGTGGAGAGGAGGCTCAAACCAGCCCTGCCCGTGAAAGGACAAAGTCCCTGTGCTGTCTCCAGTCTCACAAATAAACTGTTTATTAAATTATTTTAAATAGCAGGGCTGGAGGCAGTTCCCAAGAACCTGAGGAGCAGGGGTGTTTCACACCCCCTCAGCCCATGATGATGCAGTTTCCATGTACAAGAGGCACTTGGAACCAAACCAGCATCAAAAGCTCCTTAGCAGCTTCAGCTGAATCAAATTTTTCATAGTTTAGACTATTAAATAATGTGTTTATTCCTCCTGCTATTTCGAGGTATCTTACAACAGATACAGAGTGCAGAGGCAGCCCCTGAAGGCTGAGCACGAGGGGAGGCTTTGGGCTCAGCCTTTGGACAAGGGCAGAGCTGCTGGTGCTGGGCAGAGCCTCCTCAGCCCCTCCACGTCCTCCCTTCTCCAAGGCACACGGTGACACCCTCAAGGTCCAATATAACACAATATAACAGAATATTCTCTCATTTCTTCATCATTCCGGTGGATTTTGAGCTTCCTCTCCAACACTGAGCAGGGAAGGAGCTCAGGAGATCAGAGAGGAATCCCAGCCTGCGCTGGACCCTCGGCTTCTTCTTGATCCACAGAGAAATTCCCTCGGTGTCACAGTCTGCAGGAGGCCTGGGACACCTTGGAATTGGTTTTCCTGTTCAGGGCGTTGCAGATGAAGGTGCCTGTGTCCATCAGCTTCTGCAGATCCACTCCCTGCATGGCAAAGGCACAGCACAGGCCTTGAGGGACCCTCCCACCACCCAGGGAGCTCCAAACCCCGTCCAGCCTGGCCTGGGGCACTGCCAGGGACTGCCAGAGCCCCTCTGGGCACCCTGTGCCAGGGCTGCCCACCCTCCCAGGGAATATTTTCCCCAATACCCATCTCACCCTGCCCTCTGCCAAGGGAAACCCTTCCCCTTTCCTGTCTCCCCAAGCCCAGTGACCCCCCCCAGCTGCTCCCTGGGCCAAATCCTGCCCCGTGCTGAGGCTGAGCAGGCCCAGGGCAGGCTCACTCACCGTGTGGATGCCCAGCCCGTTGAGCATGTACACCAAATCCTCTGTGGCCACGTTCCCAGAGGCGCCCTGGGCGTAGGGACAGCCCCCCAGCCCGGCCACCGAAGCGTCCACCACGCTCACCCCCATCTGCAAACAACAAACAGACCCAGTCAGGGGCTGCTCTGCAAGCACAAATCTCCAATTCCCAGGGACAGCTGCTTTATCTGCCTGGCTGCCCCATCCCTGCCGGTGTCCCTGCCAGGCTGGGGGGCTTGGAGCAGCCTGGGACAGTGGGAGATGGGCAGGGGAGGGACAAGCAGGGCTTTAAAGGCCCTGAGGCAGTGATGCAGAGCAGGAATCCCACCTGCAGGGCCACCAGGATGTTGGCCAGGGCCTGTCCGTAGGTGTCGTGGCAGTGCACGGCCAGGGCCCCCACGGGCACCTCCTTCATCACCGCTGCCAGCATCTCCCGCATGCTGCCCGGGGTGCCCACGCCGATGGTGTCCCCCAGGGAGATCTCGTAGCACCCCATGGAGTGCATCTTCTTGGAGACCTGTGCCACGGGCAGCACGGGCATCAGAGGGCAGCCCTCCCTCCCAGAGCTGATTCCTGTTGTGCAGGAATTCCCTGGGCACCCCTCCCTCCCCAGAGCTGATTCCTGCTGTGCAGATTCCCTGGACACTCCTCTTTCCTCCCCAGGGCTGATTCCTGCTGTGCAGGAATCCCTGGATATTTTCCTCTGGGATTAAAACCCTCCAGGTGCCCAAGCCTCCCTCAATTCCCCGTTTCAGCTGAATTCAGTCTCTGGATATTCCCTTAGGTTAAGTGGTCTGACTCATCCCCCAGTGCCCTAAAAAGAAATCAAAACCCTCTCAGGAGTTCTGGTTGTGTTTATGCCTGACTCACCTCTGCAACTTTAGCTGCAGAAATCTTCCCTTCATAGGGACATCCAAGGACACAGGAAACGTATCTGTGGTTAAAAAAACCCCACACTTTTAGCTGGGAAAGGGCAGTGGGATTCTACTGGACAAATCAGTCAGGATTTGTGCATTTTCCATGTCTGTAAGATGGGAGAATCAATTTTATCTTCCAGAATTCCAGAGGCCAAAGGTTACAATTTCTTCTTCCCTGGGTGTGAAGAAGATGAGCCAAGATGGGCCCCCAGGGCTGGTGGGGGTGAGATCTGTGCATTCCCATGTGGGGAATGTTTGCCATGAAAATCTGATCCCAACTGATTCTGGATTATTCCAGAATGAGTAACACGTGGGTGAACCCCAGCTGAGCTCCTTACCCCCTGACAGGAATGCTGGCTTCCCTCGCTGCCCTCATGACCTCCTCAAACCTCTCCAGGCTCTCCTCGATGGAGCAGTTGATGTTTTTCTTGGTGAACTGCTCGGATGCTGCCCCAAAGATCGACACCTCTTTGGCCCCTGCTGCCACCTGCAAATGAAAGATCCTGAGCTGCAATCACAGGAGCCCTGAGGGGGAAAAGAGCCCCGAGATCAGCAGGTCCAACCCTCAACCCAGCACTGCTGTTGAGTCAAAGTCAGGGGATTTTTCTGATGAGGGAAATGACAAAGAGAGCCACAGCTCCACGATTTCATGGCCAAGTGTTAATTCAAGAGTTTCAATGGCACCTCTTGGTGGAAATGTCTCAAACCAGCTCCATAAAGAGCTTCCCTTTACAGAGGCTCTTCTTTTCCTGAAAAAACCTGCCTTGCTTATTTAATCTTGTGGCTCTTCAATGACTCTGTGATCTGCAATTCTGACCACACTTCTCTCATTTGATCAAAGCATTTTTCCCCAAATGACCCAACCCTTCCCTCAGTTCATCCTGCAGCAATCAGGACACATCTGAGTTTGCCTTGACAAGGGTGAAGCCAGAGGTGCAGGAGCAAAGATCAGGTGGGATTGGGGACAGCCCAGTGTGGATATTGAGGTTTTGCCAGCCCTTACCGCTGCCTGGAATCCCTTCAGGTTTGGGGTCAGCACAGGGTAACTGATCCCAGGTAATTTATTGATGCCCTGCATGACCTCGGTGTGATCAGCCATCTGCAAAGCAAACCAGGGAACTGTGAGGGTGACTGCACCTTCTGCCAGTGGGAAAATCATCACCAAAACTCCTTTTGTAAAAACAACAGAGATCCTGAGGGATCAGAGCCTCTAAAAGCAAACAGAGCTGCACCCTGTGAGGGGCCAGGGGTCACCCAGCCAGGCCAACAGGCACACACAGCTCTTTGAGTGTCACCTGCCTGTCCTTTGCTCTCTCCCAGGGTCCAAAGGGAAGCTCTGGGATATTGGAATGCTCTGCTGGTTGTTGCCAAGTCCCAGAGATTTGGGAGGAAGCAGAATCACTGTATTGCTGAACTTTTGGAACTCTGCAAACCCCATCTGAACACTGACCTGAGGGACCCACTTGGGGGACACGAAGCTGGTGGCCTCTATGACCTGCAGCCCCGTCTCTGACAGCATGTTGATTAAACTGATCTTCACTGGCGTGGGCACAATATTCTAAGAAGAAGAAGAAGAAAAGATAAATGACCTAAAGTTATTATTATTTCTACAATAAACTCTTCCACCACTAAAAAAAAAAAAACAACGCAATTTTTCAACATCAAAAAAGCAGCATTTAAAGCACCCCCTGCGCACTGGTGGGCACAGGGGTGTTTGGGATTTGGCTGGAGAACGCCCCGGGAGGAGCGGGGAGCCCGAGCCGCCGTTACCTTCTCGTTCTGGAGCCCGTCGCGGGGTCCCACCTCCACCACCTTCACTCGCTGCGGGTACGCCCCGCTGGCCGCCGCCGAGCTCACCTGCGCGGAGGGAGAATGAGCCGAGCCCCGAGCCCCGGCCCGCTCTGCCCCTGCCCGGTTTGGCTCTGTCCCGGTGCCCCTCTGGTCCCTTCTCCTCCGGTCCCGGTGCCCTCAGTCCCTCTGCCCTCTGTCCCCGTACCGCTCGGTCCCTCTGCCCCTGTTCCGATCCCCCCNCCGCACAGCGCGGCAGGAGCCGCCGCGCCGCCGCCATGTCCGCGTCACCTGACCGCACACACCCCCCGCACGTGACTATGACAGGGGGCGTGGTTTACAGTCACGTGACAACAGCACCACCACGCCCCCCACGTGGCCCCGGCCCCTCGGTCCCTTCTGTCCCCCGGTCCGTTCTGTCCCTCTGTCCCTTCTGTCCCTCCGTCTCTCGTCGCCGTCCATCCCGTACCTGTCCCCAGGCGCCGTCCCGCGGCGCGGAGCCCGTGTCGCACCGCGGCATCTTTCCCTGCGGCACTGCCCGGCGGCGCGCCCGCCGCGCACTTATAGCGGGGCTTTGCGCCGGCCGGCGCGCTGAGCAAACACGGCGCTGTTTGCTCTGGGGCGGGCCGCGCTCCGCGCCAGCGGTCACCGGCGTGACGGGCTGGTGGGGCGAAGGGGCCATGGCTCTGCTGTCCCTGTTTGTCCCCGTTATTTGTTTGTAACGGCGTCAGCGGCGCAGCCGGGCGGCGCTCCCGGTTCCCCGGAGCCGGGGCCGGTGGATGTTCGGCACTGCGGGAACAGCCCCCACCTGGCCCAGCCCCGCGGCTCTGCTCGGCCTCAGCTCCGATGTCCCGGTAGGAACAAAACAACGCCCGTCTGCGATGCCGTGGTGCCTTCACAGCACCCTGTGCTCTTGGGAACAGTTTCATCACTCACACACACTTGTTCAACCCTTTTTAACTGGTTCAGCAGGAAACCTGCTCGCACTGGAACTCGCAGTTCACAAGTTCAGGAGTGCAAGCAGAAGTCACAAGTGCAATTCACAAAGTCTCTTACATTCACTAAGAACAAAACATTTTCTTGTAGCTGTCTCCAGCAGAATATCAATAAAAGATGGTTGATGGATTTGTATCATATTTTTTACAGATGACTGCTTCTAGATTCCTTCCAGCAAGCTTCATTAGATTTATTCATCATGGAAGCAGCTCAGCTGTTCCAACCAACACCAACGTAACACAAGGCAACAGAGACTGGAGGAGAGATTCATTCTCTCAATGAAAAATAATGTATTCAACGTGAAACATAAAAATCCTCTTGGATTCAATCAAAAAGAAAGGCAGTGGGAGATGCTGTGTCCCCTCCACATCACTTCACACCCTCGAGCTTCACCACCCAGCCAGACTGAGGGACAGGGAAGGGCAGCAGGTGGGGCAGGGTTATGAGCATCCCCTTCCCTGGCTGCTCCTGCCACTCCAGAGTGCCACCAAAGCCCAGAAGTGTCACCTGCAGAGGAAGGAAGGGGACACTCAGCTGGAGCTCAGGCCCCTCTCACAGGCCATGCTGTCCCCAGCCGTGGCTCACGTGGCACGGGGGTGGCACAGGGGGTGGCACGGGGGGTTCTGCAGCCCAGCCAGGCTCCAGCTCCTTGTTTGGGGTTTGTTTGTTGCTGCTGCTTTGCCCTGTTTGTCCAGAGCAAAGGACACTCGGACATTTGCGTCACGGGGCCGTTGGCCACGAGCGGGGCGCTGCACGTGAGCTCAGTCTGGGCTGCAGCACAGCCCCTCCTGCAATCTGGGGTTTGCTCCCCTGCCCTGCAACAGCATCAAAACACTGCAGGGAGGGATCTTCCCTGGCAGCCTGTGCTGGCACCTCCTGTCCCTATTCAGTGTGAGCCAAAGCCTGGGATGCTGCAAGGAGCCCACAGCTCACAACCTCCCCACTGCCCCTCAATAAAGCCAGGCTGGCCCTTCCCAGCCCACAGGTGCCCCAGCAGGGCTCTCGGTGTGTGCTGTGCTGTTTCCAGCCCCTTACCTGCGTGCCTGGGGATGGCATGGGCGAGGACAGGCACAGGACACTGTCCCGAGGCCAGCGCAGGAAGATGGCAAACACCACTGGTCCCTTGGAGGTGTACCTGAGGGGGCAGTTCAGACACAACCCTGACCTTTCCAGACAGCAGGAGAACTCTGCCTTGCCTTCTGTCACCACACAGGGGTCACCTGCTTCCCCGACCCCAAAATCTGTCACTCTGGAGCCACCAGCAGCCCCTCGGTGCTGGCTCACAAAACCCAAACAAAGTCCATGTGTGCAAACGCTGCTGTCACCCTGTCCTGGCCTCATCCTGATCCCTGCTCTACATTTCTGGGCTGGACACACTGGAGGAAATGAAAACAACCCCATTTTGTAGGCATTTCTGGCCAAGGCCACTGTTTAAACAGTCCTGCCAGCCACAGCATGGGCATTATTTAAAGGAAGGGTTGTTTTTTTCCTGAAGCAAGAGGGATGAAATCCTAATGGCAAGACTACAGAGTGTACCAAATTTAGGAAAAGATAAGAAATAAACAGCAGCTCAGCTAGTCTGAGCAGCAGGGTCCTTACCAGACCGTGTCTGTGGTGTTCTCCCTCTGCACCCTCCACGGCTGGGATTCATAAATCGCCTCCCCATTGGTGTCCAGCCATCTCCCGAGGGCCAGGAGCCTTTCCTGGAAGATGGGGACAATCACCCCTTCCTTTGTAGGTCCCACATTGAGGAGGTAGTTGCCACCCAAACTCACAGTCTGCACCAGCTCCTGTGGCCAATAAAGCAAGACAACAGCATTATTTTCACCTCAGACAACACAAAAACAGAGGAGTTTTACTCTCATCAGCTGCTCCACAAGCCTCTGACTCCCAGCAATCCTCCCCCAGGCTATTTTGCTGCCAGGTGTCTCACCTCAATCATGCTGTGCTCATCCATCACCTCGGCCAGGCTCAGGTTGCTGCGGTAGCCCCAGGAGAGGCTGTCCAGGGAGGAGCACATCTCCCACTTGTGCCCGGGCAGGGTGCCTGGCCTGTACTTGTCCTCGCAGTTGTAGAAGCCCCCGTGGCGGCAGGAGCAGCCCCGGCCCCAGCGGTCGTTCACAACCACGGTGTCCTGGGAGAGGAAAAACAGCTCAGGGCACAGCACCCTCTGCTCCTGGGCTGTCCAGCTGGCAGCCACCCTCCCTGAGGAAGCTAAAAATCCCCTGTGTGATGGGAACCCTTCTGAGGAGGCTGAATTGTTCCCTCTGCTCGCTCAGGTAGGAGCCTCAGCCTCCCACGAGCATCCTGCAAAGGCCACTGGAGCTGTCACAGCAGCACAGCCAAGGCTGTTCCTTTTGTCAGACAGTAAAACACACCTGGCCAGTGTTGAGGGGGTTTCTGGTTTGGTCACACAGCCCCAGCTCCCTGCCCTTCCACACCCACCCCACGCCACGAGGGGCACCGGTACCTTCACGGGGCTGTCGTTATAGAGCCAGGCAAGGAAAGAGGTGGAATTCCAGTAGGAATCCGGGGCTTCCCAGTCTCCATCTGACCAAATCAGATCTGGTTTGTATCTAAGGGAGATAGATGTTGTTTAAAAATGGCTTATCTGCTCCTGCCACACTGTGTTTCCTGGGTGTGGTGTCGTTTCACTTCACTTTCCCACTGCCTGGTGTCACCAGGAGGTTTTTGTTTCATTTTCTGCTTCACACAAAATTCTAAGGGACGTTCTTGCAGCAGCAAAGAGCAAGGTGCTGATCCACAGCTCAAGAGAGGGTGCAGCTCTTCCAAAAACCCAGAATCTGGCACCTCAAAGGCAATTGTGAGGCCCGTTCTTGAGCTGGGACAACAACCCACAAGCCCAAGCCTTGTATTTCTGTCAGCGAGGGGAAGCAAGGCAAGGATGCAAATTCAGTGAAATCACTCTTCAATTCTATTAAATACTCAACAATTTGTTCCACTTCCAGTCACCCTGCACAAAGGCAGGATTAAAGGGAATTGCTTCTGCAAGAAAAATTTGTCCCTGCCTTATTCTACAGATTATACCTTCCACAGGGCAAAAGTGAATCCCTTTGCTAATTACCACAAATCATTACTGCTTAGCAAAGAGAATTTGCCTTGGCAAAAATTGACATCTCTCCTCTTTGCACCCACTCTGCACCTTTCTCTACAGAGATGAAACCAGGAAATGCTGGTGATTCTGAACTGGCTGTGGCTCTTACTTTAAGACAAGGTCATAAAGTTCTGGCATCATCTTCTTTAAAACGAAGCTCTGGGTCTTGAACTCACTTTGTTTGTCAGCGAGGTAGAGAGGGTTAAACCACTCCATCAGGGAGTGATACAGCCCATAACGGAGGTTGCTGAAGGACAAAACACAGAGGGAAGAGTCAGGCTTCAGTGGGGATTAAGAAGCAGTGGAAATTAAATTACTGGTATTATTATTTTTCATTATTTGCAAGCACTCCGTTTTTCACACCGAACTCAGGCTTTCTGCTGTTTGTCAGGCACAGCCAGGAGGAGTCAGTGCTGAGGAAGAAGAGCTCTGGCAGGGCCGTACCTCTCCCTGAGGGCTTCTCCCAGCTCTCCCACCAGGTCTCGGTGGGGCCCTGTATCCACAGAATTCCAGTTCCAGGACACTGGGGAGCCCCAGTTGGTGAAGCCCTCGTGGTGCTTGGTGGTCAGGACCACGTATCTGAGAGGAGAAAAGGACTTGGTTGGGGTGGCAAAGGAACAACCGAGGTATTTCCCAGCCTCACTGCAAACCCAGTCACTAAAACAGCCAGGCACTGGATAACCACGCTGTGAGGAGCCCTCCTTCACTGTCCCTTGGGTTTAGAAGAAAATACAAGAATAAGAGAGGCTTTTAGTGGATTTTAAAGCTGGGAAAGAATGAACAGTCAATACTCAGGAAGGAGCAAGACCTGTCATCTCCTCAGCACCCTGGGCATGACCCCTCAGGGTCAGCACTGTTCAGCGACTCCCAATCCCTCAGGGATCCCTGACCTGGCTCAGAGACTCCTGCATCCTCTTGGGAATAGCCCCATATGCTTCCCAAGCTTTTCCATCCCCTCAGGGACACCTCGTTCCCTCAGGGACCCCAGGGCACGGCACTCATCCCCTCAGGGACCCCTCATCCCCTCAGGGACTCTCCATCCCCTCAGGAACACCCAGGGCACGGCACTTATCCCCTCAGGGACCCCCCCATCCCCTCAGGGACCCCAGGGCACGGCACTCATCCCCTCAGGGACCCCTCATCCCCTCAGGGACTCTCCATCCCCTCAGGAACACCCAGGGCACGGCACTTATCCCCTCAGGGACCCCCCCATCCCCTCAGGGACCCCAGGGCACGGCACTCATCCCCTCAGGGACCCCTCATCCCCTCAGGGACTCTCCATCCCCTCAGGAACACCCAGGGCACGGCACTTATCCCCTCAGGGACCCCCCCATCCCCTCAGGGACCCCAGGGCACGGCACTCATCCCCTCAGGGACCCCTCATCCCCTCAGGGACTCTCCATCCCCTCAGGAACACCCAGGGCACGGCACTTATCCCCTCAGGGACCCCCCCATCCCCTCAGGGACCCCAGGGCACGGCACTCATCCCCTCAGGGACCCCTCATCCCCTCAGGGACTCTCCATCCCCTCAGGAACACCCAGGGCACGGCACTTATCCCCTCAGGGACCCCCCCATCCCCTCAGGGACCCCAGGGCACGGCACTCATCCCCTCAGGGACCCCNNGCCCCGGGAAGGGACGGAGATCAGCGGGGAATGTCCCGGGAAGGGACGGGGATCAGCGGGGAATGTCCCGGGAAGGGACGGAGATCAGCGGGGAATGTCCCGGGAAGGGACGGAGATCACCCGGGCTAACCCCTCCAATCGGGAAATATCCCGGAAGGGATGGAGATCAGCGGGGAATGTCCTGCGAAGGGATGGAGGATCACCGGGCTAACCCCACCAGTCCCACTCTGTGCACCCCTGGCAGCGCTGTCCAAACTCTCCTGGAGAGTTTGGGGCAGCCCTGGGGCTGTGCCCATTCCCTGGGGAGCCTGGGCAGTGCCAGCACCCTCTGGGGGAAGAAATTTTCCCTAAATCCAACCTAAACCTGCCCTGGCACAGCTCCAGCTGCTCCCTTGGATCCTGTCCATGATCTCAGAGATTGGAGCTGCCCCTTCAATGCCCTGCAGACTTTTATAAGTTTCTGCTCAGTCTCCCCTTCTCCCTGCTGTGCAGGTAGGACAGGCCTGGGCCAGGGCTCCCAGACCCTCCTGGGGGCTGGGTGCATCCTCTGGGGCACAGGGCAGAGGGCAAGGGCCTCGTGGCCGTGTCCTGGCCAGGCTCATCCCTGCTGGAGGCATTTTGGGAGCTGCTCCAGGTCACTGCTGAAGGGCCCTGTCCCACTTCATTGTCCATTCACCTAGAAGTGCTGCTTTTGCGTCATTTGCAAAAAAACACAACCCAAATCAAATTCCTCGTGATCAAAATATTTGCTCCAGTTTGGGCTTAAACTTGTCACCTGGAGGACTTTGTACACCAGGAAAGAAAAGGAAGAAAAACCTGGAAAATGGCTTATATATTTAATCACATAACATCCAACAAACACCTGCGTGGTTGGGTCAGTCCTCCCGAAATCTGCTGAAGAAATGTGCTGCCTGCAAGGTCCTGTCTGCCCCAGCTCTGGCCAGGTCCTTAAGCCACAGTGAGAACGTTCCCCTGAGGCTGGAAAAGCCCTCCCAGACCATCGAGTCCAAGCTGTGCCCAGTCCCCACTTTGTCACCAGCCCAGAGCACTGAGTGCCACATCCAGGTGACACCTGCAGGGATGGAGACTCCAAACCTCCCTGGGCACCCCTTCCAAAACCTGACCACCTTTTCCATGAAGAAATTCCTGCTGATGCCCAACCTGAGATTTTCACAGAATCATGGAATATCTGGAAGGGACACCCTGAGGATCATCCAGTCCAACTCCTGGCCCAGCACAGGCCACCCCGACAATCCCAGGCTGTGCCTGAGAGAAAAGTCTGTGCACTTTATGTCCCAGAGTGAATGGGTGACAGCAGCAGGAGCTGTCTCCACATCACAGCTGATCCAACTCCCATCAGAAGAGAAGAGAAGGAGTGATGTGTCTCTGTATCACAGCTGATCCAACGCCCATCAGAAGAGGTGACCCAGTGTTCCTCCCATCCCGGGTGTGTGGCTTTCCCTCCTACATGGCACACGTGTCCTCGCAGACGGTCTCTATCCCCGAGGACCTGTGTGTGCTCTCTGCCTCGGGGCTCTCCTCAGCGGCCTTCAGCTGCCTCCTGCAGTGGGACAACACCCTCCTGAGGGAGCAGAGCAGCTCCCTGCTCCGCAGGCCGTAGATGATGGGGTTCACCATGGAGTTGAGCAGGCAGAGGGTGCTGCAGAAGGCGAACACCCGGCGCAGGTGTTTGCTCAGCCTGGTGAAGATGCTGTAGGTCATGAGCACCAGCACGGGGGACCAGCAGAGCACCAGCACAGCCAGCACCATCACCAGGGTCTTGGCCAGCATCACGTCCATCCTCATGCGGGTGTTCTGCTTCCCTAGCTGTGCCTGGTGCTTCTCCATGTAGGCCACGTGCTGGTGAGCCCTCCAGAGCACGTGGGCGTAGGCGT
This sequence comes from Cisticola juncidis, assembly GCA_013400215.1. Taxonomy (NCBI): domain Eukaryota; kingdom Metazoa; phylum Chordata; class Aves; order Passeriformes; family Cisticolidae; genus Cisticola; species Cisticola juncidis. The sequence continues at coordinate 121,705 of VXBR01003135.1, read as the reverse complement.
AGACGATGCAGCCCAGCAGGACCCCGATGAGGCACAGCCAGCCCGACAGGTAATTGTCATCCACAAAGGGGAACAGCTCGGAGCAGGAGGAATCCAGCACGCAGCAGTTCCAGCCCAGCAGGGGCAGGCAGGCAATGGTGGCACAGGTCACCCAGAGCACCCCCAGGGCAGTCCAGGCCCTTTTCCTGGTCATGAGGAGCTTGTACTCCGAGGGCCGGCTGATGGAGATGTAGCGGTCCAGGGCTGTGAGCAGCAGGCTGCTGAGGGAGGCGGAGAAGGACGTGTTCACCCCTCCCAGCTGCAGCAGGAACACCTCCTTGGAGAAGCCAGCCTCGTTGAACACGTGGAAGTTCACAAAGCTGCAGACGAAGATGATGCTGGCCAGGATGTCAGCCAGGGCCAGGCTGCCGATGAAGAGGTAGGAAGGCTTTTTCCTGATCGTGGGGGAAGAGAAAATCAGGTAGAGCACCAAGGAGTTCTCAAAAACGCACATTGTCCCAAAGAGCCCACACAGGAGGCCAATGCTTATCTTCTGTGCCTGTGTGCTGAGCACCATGAAGCACTCCATGGTGTTCCTGCTGCATTTGGAGGTGTTTGCAGGTATGCTGCAGGTATCCATGGGGGTTACCTGGAGCTGGGAGCTCACACAGAGCCCTCTGCTTCCTTCTGCACTTCTTCAGATGCTCTGAAAAAGGTGGAGGTGAAGAGGACTTAACAAGCAATAGATTCAACCCAGACACTTCCCTCCCTTTAGGGAGAAGCAAGCAAAATTAAATCAGCCCACAGAGAGCTGCTTTCAGGCCCACAGCCCAAATGCTGGAGCCAACTTCCACACTTTCCCACAGAGCTCCAGGCTTTGTCCCCCCAGTTGTTTGGCTGGGACCCGTTTCCCACAGCCCAGGGGCACCCTGGCTGTGCTGCCCCAGTCTCCTGGGCTGGTTCCTCACCACCAGAGGGAAGCAACAACGCTGAGAACGGTACAAATCCTGAGCCGGCTCTTATCACTCCTCCAGGACTCACTGCTCAGGGCCAGCAGCACGGGAAGGGGCTGCTCATGGGGACACCATGCTGTGGGGACAGGCCCTGCAGAGCAGCCTGTCCCACGGAGGCTGCCCTGGAGATGGCTTGCATGGAGAAGGATGGGAGATATTGCCCTGCCAGGTTCCCAGTTCCCAGTGCTGCTCATCTGGGAACACAAAGGGCACTCTGAAGGATTTACTCCTCACCAAAGCTGTTTGAACATTCAGAACAACAAGACTGGTTTTGTATTGAAACTTTACAAAGCTCACTCCAGTTGTGTTTCCCCCTCCATTTTCCATGTGCCATGGTCAGAGTGATTAATAGATATTATTAGAGATTAATTGGAGTGCAGGTTGGGTATACAAATGGGGACATGCAGAACTGAGACCACCTGAGCCTAAGAACCCTTTTAGACCTTAGCCTGGTCTATTCCCAGGATTAGGTCAATTTTATCAGAACTTTCAGCATCAGCAGAGGTGTAATGGAGGGAAATGCCTGATTTTACACAGGGCAGATGTTGAGTTACTCAATGCACTTTGCAGCAAGGGCTGGGTTTTTCTCTACAGTTCTGCAGCTCAATGTATTTAACACCCTTCATCTTCATAACTTGTCCTTCAGCTGTTATTTTCTCCCATTCTTTCTGTGGATTGCACTGGTGTTTAAACCAAGTTTGCTGCCTTGGATTTCAGGGAACAAAGTCATCCTGGAGTGGGCAAGAGAGCAGGTGAAGAGGCAGCTGAGGATATCCCAAACCTGCCTGAACTACAGCAAAATGCTGTGCCCAAGCCCATGGAACAGGACCCCCCTTCCCAAAAGCTTCCAGGATCCCTCACCCAGGCAATGGGACCAGGAGTTCCCCCTGCTGGAGGAGAGCACTGAGCTGCCCAAGTTCTCTTTCCCCCAGAGTAAACAAGTCACTGTCACTCCCTGCCCTCGGCCCTCTTGTGAAAGAGGAAATGTCCCAAACACACACGAGCCACGGCCAGGATGTGTGACAGCCACAGAGCAGGGGCAGGGCTGTTGGCTGTGTGTTCCAGCCACCTGTACCCCTCCAGCTGTGGTTCCCCTGCCTGCCGTGTGAAATTCAGCTGCTGGTGGAGGTGACAGCAGCCAGCACCGCCCGACAGACCCGTCCGTGACATCTCAGAGTGACACAGTTTTATACCCGGCCTGGGGACTTCCTTCCCTCTGATTCCGACACTCAGCACTCTTGCTGTGTTTCAGGAGTTGCAAAATACCCGCAAATGGCTCGAGAGGCTGCCTGGGAGGTGACAGAGAAGAGCCCCAGCCCTGGATTTGACTCCTGCTGCCTGCCAGGGCTGAGACATGGGCGGCTGCAGGGAGTTCAGTGCATGCTACAGGCAGAGCAGGGCAATCCTGGGATTCCCTGGCATTCCAGGCTGCAGGAGTCTGGATTTTGGGCTGAGTGTTGCAGCAAGCTGCCCTCCTCTTACATCAGGCTCCTGCATGGGGTAACAGCACACACCAGGATGTTGCCCTCAGATCTCAGCGCTCTCTTTTCCTGCAGCCCTTCACAGGAATTCTACACAGGCAGCAGGAATTACCAACTGCTGTTATCAAACCTGACAACATCCCTCCCTCTGGAGAGAGATGGATTTAGCAGACAGATGGACTTTTTATATAGCAGGGCTCACCAGGGACCACTGGAGCAGCAACTGCCTCAAGTTCCAGACCTCCCCAGCCAGAGCCCAGCATCCAGACCAAGACATCTCTTCATTAAGCAGCCTCAGTGTCACCTTGGCATCCATTACCTGCAGCCAGCATTCCCAGCACCACCGTAAATCCTCAAACCTGCAGTTGTGCAATATCCCACTAACATCCTTGGGAGCCACTGAACACCAGGCAAGGGAGTGAAGGCAGCAAAATGTCATCCCTGACGTTCTGCTGCTTGGGGAGAGAATCAGCTCATAATGTTAAAATAACTCCTGCCTGTCCTGGCCCAGCTCTCTCCACTAAGTTGAAAAAACTGAACTCAGGTTTAAAATCCTGTGCTGGGCTCACAGCTCAGCCAGCCCCAATGTTCCTTTCCCACATCTGTTCTGTCTCAGGCTGAATGACAAGGACAGATCTCTTTGCTCCCCCAGACTCTCCTTGCAGCTCCTGTGTCCATGAGGGGAAGCTCCAGCAAAAGGTCTCTTCCGCACAAGCATGAGAACACAGGCAGCAACAAGAGCTCCTCTCCTTGCACTGCCTGTCCCTCTTTTTTTTTTGCTTCTTTGGCCACAAAGCTGCTTTTTCCTGCTCAGGGGACATTTTCCTCTTGTCAGATGGGCCCCTGGATTTGTTTGTCCATGCCCTCTGGCCCCTGCCTGGCTCAGCTCCTGGGAAAAGTGCCAGCCCATATCTGGTTCCTGGGGGAGAGCTGAGCTGCAGCATCCTCCATGGGGCAAGTCCCACTTCCAGGGGGGAACCCCCCCCTTTCCAAGAGCAGCATTTCCACCTCCCTGGGAATTCCAGCCCCAGGCATGGCTGTGCATCTCCTCACAACCAGCCTGGCAAGCCCAGGGAGTCCCAGACCCATGGGCTGACAGCTCAGCTCAGCAAGAAAGAGCCAAGAGCCCCTGGCCCTCCTTTGGATCCAGGGACTGGTTCCCTGGGAGTGCAGAGAGCCGAGATTCCCTGGGCTTCTGCACAGGATTCACTCTCTGATCACAGTACAGCACCTCCTGCCAGCAGCAAGGCCCAGAGTAGGGAATATTTTGCCAAAATAAGATGTCCTTGGAGTGAGAAACCCCCCCAGCAATGAGAGCAGAGCTCCAGGAAACAACAGAGTGAATGAACGAGAAGTGAGTTATTAGGAACAGAATCCAGATAAGATACTTGGGAATGCAACATATTCCTGATACAGCCTCAATGATTGCAAAGTGCCCAGAGCAGCAGAGAAACCTCCCCTCCCACTAGATCTGCTGTGAGCCCACTCACTCCAGCCTAATAACTCCAAATGGCTTCGGGGAAAATTAAATTTACAAATGAAAAAGCCCTTTTCCTTCTCAGTGCCCTGCTGCAATTGATTCCAGCTCACCATTCCTGCTGCACTTGGGACGGGTTCTGCATTCAGAGAGCCCTCACAGCATCCTGCTGATTAAAAAGTTACGTACCACTTGCTTAGATAATGTAAAATTGAGTTTTGCTGCTGCAATCAGCCAGTGCATTGTGCCTGCAGCACTCTGAAAGTGCTGCTCTTGAATATTTCATGTTCAGAATATCTGAGAGTTTTGAGCTTTACAATATAAGATCTTAAATGATCACCTACTATGAACAAGTGCAGTGATTTATGCATAAATTTATCACTAATGCTTGCAAATTTCACTTGCTGAAGAAGCAAAGTATCTTTTGCTTTACAAACATTTTAGTTTATAAGTGATTTCTCGGTTTAGTTGCAGAAGTTTTTCCATTATTTTAGAATTAGCTGTTCACCCTGCTTTCTCCTGCTAGCCACATCAAATAACACCAAGTGGAATTCCCTCCCTGATGTAAGACCTGTGTGCCTCAAATGTCACAATGAAGATTTTTTGGTTATTTTTTATGAGTCCAGCTCTGCCCATGTGTGATTTTCTGAGGGGACAGTGAAAGCCAGGATGGGGTGGGTGCAGAGCAGCTGCAAGTGCCAGTTTGGGTACAAACAGGGCAAACAGAGCTGCTCTCCCTGCACCAAAACCATCACAAACACTGACCTCAGCATCATATCCCCGTGAGATATTTGGAAATACCTCTGACACAGAGAATCAAGGAATGCCTTGGGTTGGAACGGACCTTAAAACCTTAAACCACTTAAATCCAGTGCCATCCTTCTACTGTCCCAGGTTGCTTCAAACCCCATCCAGCCTGGCTTTAGACACTTCCAGGGATGGGGCAGCCCCAGCTGCTGTGGGCAGCCTGTGCCAGGGCCTCCCCACCCTCACAGGGAAGCATTTCCTCCTTGTCCTGCCACTCCAGTTCCTGATGAACTGATCCAACATGAACAATCCCCAAAATCAGCTGTAAAGAGTTAACCCACACCCTGCAATGAAGCACTTACCTTTCACCTTCTCCTTAAGAAAGAATCCATCCTACAAACCAATTTCCCCCCCTCTGGCACACGCTGCCTTGCAGTTTATCCTGAATAGCTGATAGTTAATCCCGGGAATCTCCCCGTGCAGCAGAGTCCCCCCAGCCTGCCCGGTGCACGGCAGCACCCAGGGCTCTCTGGAATGTGTTCCAGTGTGAAAAAAGGAGCCAGGGCTGCAGGACGTTGTGGGTCAGCAAACACAAACCACTCACCTCCCCACGGATGCTCTGGGGCTTCCCAACCCTCCGGCTCCCAGGGCAGCTGGTGCAGCTGCAGACAGCGCCTGCTTCCCTCTCCTCTCACGGCACTTCTGGTTTCGTCTGGGTTTGTTGAACCATTCTGGTTTATTCCCCTGGGTTGGAAATCCATTAGTGTGAATCCTTCCTCTGCTTCTTTGCTCTCTGTCTTCTTTTTTCTTTCGGAGAATGTGTGTCGGGTTTGCTTTCCTTCCCCACTTCTCCTCTGGGTGTTGTGTTCTGCTGCCTGCTTGTGCCACATCTACAACCACCCAAACCCTCCAGCTCGCTGAAATAATCCTCCCAGTCCCTCTCATTTCTCCATGTAACTGCAGTGTTTGAGGCAAGAGACATTCAGGTTCTCCTCCTGATTTCTCTGGGAACATGAAAAAGTATGGGGAGGAAAAAAGCTGGGAGGCAGATGTGGAAAAATCTGGATGTACCTGGTTGTGTGCAGGTCTAAGGACAAGGTCAGAGATCTGCTGTCTGTGCCTGCAGCCCCAGGAGCACCACAAACCTCACCTGTGCCCCTGAATTCCTCTGTCAGCTCATGCCAGAGGAACGAGGTGATTTTCTCTTTGCATTCAGAAGGGAAATGGCTCAAGATCCTCAGTTGCACAACCCCTGTGGTCAGGGAGGACCCGGGGCTGCTGTGGTTGCTGCTGTCTGTACCTGTTCTCATCCATCCTTCCTGCAGCAATCGCTTCTCCCCTCGGCCGGGCAGCAGCAGCCTGGGGCTGGGCTGTGCTGGTGGCACCGGAGAGCAGGGACAGCTGGCAGGTGACACCAGGGACAAGATCATTGTGTCAGTGGGGGAGGCGAGCTGGCCCCGGATCCCAAAGGAATTGGCCACATTGTGGTTGGATGTGAACCATACAGGGTGCAGTGGGAAGCCTTGGAAGCCAAGGAAAGACGTGATCCTTAGCCCTTGGATCTTACCCCTCTCTGCCGCCCACAGAGCGACCCCACAGCCCCATCCCAGCACCAGCAACTCAGTTCTCCAGCTGGGAACTCAATTTCCCTCCTGCTGGGATCCCAGTTCCTTCATTCGGTGGAATCACGAGCGGTTCCACCCCGTCCTCTCCAAATCCTGCTTTGTCCCCTTCCCCTTTGCACCGTTTGCGGCTCGGGGGTTTCGCGGCAGCCGCCGCGCTCAGCGATGCTCGGCTGCCCTCTCCAGGGAAACCCGGACACGGCCGGGGACAGCCTGAGAAAGGCAGAACTGGGAACTCTGCGCTTCCTCCTGGCCCCTGGCCGGGAAAAGAGAATTCCCTGGCTCTGCAGGGACCTGCCTGACGCTCCCGGGGCTGGGCAGGTCTGGGAGGGGGTCTGGAATCCACAATAACGATGAGAGGCATCCGGGCTGTGGTGTAAGCACAGGAGATGATGGGTTGTTTGCTCTGTCTCAAAAAATAATTCTTCCATTCCCGTTCCCAGGAACGGAGAAATTTGCAGGAATAGGTACGAGACTGTAAAGAGCAGGTGAAAAACAGAAAGTTTCTTTGTACTGGTCCTGAGCTCCAACAGCAGCACCCAGCCCCAAATGATTCCCTGCTTCATATCCAAGCAGCATCCCGTGAAACACGGACCCAAGTTTCCTCTGTCTGCAGAGGGAACTGCTGTGTTACAGGAAAGAAATCTTATTATTGCAGCACCGTTAGAAGCTTGTAATTTGATTCTGATTTATAGCAAAACTTCTCCTGCCAGACCAAAGGAAAACCATTACAGCTGATTGCTGTAAGGTAAAGGCTTTTTGACCAGCTTGGCTTTTTCCCTCTGGCATCAACTGCAGTTAATCCAGCCTGGAATAACCCTGCTTTGTGAACACTCGAAGAAATGAAGAAATGCTGTGCAGGCTCTGGGGAAAGGGATTGTGAGCCTGGTGTTCTGGGCAGTGGTGTCTCTGTGGCAGAGTGAAGAGCCCTGGGGCTGTGCTGGGACACTCAGACACCACTGCAGGGACGTGTCCGTGCTCTGTGCGGAGCTCTGGGATTTGCTCCTCCTTCTCTGACTGCTGTGTTGTTTGGGGCTGAATCTGAAAGCTGGGAGGTGCAGCTGGGGCTGAGGTGGGGACACTGCTCACCTTGGTAAGGTGTGACTCAGAGAGCCACGGTGAGTGACTGTACTGCACTCACAGAGAAAATGCTCAGAAAACCCCCCAGATTTACTGCCTTGTCTAGCACAGCTCCTGAGAGCAAACAGGGCTTGTCCAAGGGATTCTCCTGTGCCCTGGCCTGCTGCAGAAACACCTCTGCTGCTCTCGTGGAAGGAGGAGGGTTCGGGTACAAATGTTTTCCCTGCTGGCAGGACGTGAACCAGGCTGATTTAAATGGGCTGAAAGTTCCTGCAGGGTTCTGTGAGTCACAGCCGGTGTGGGTTCGAACGGGGAGCTGCTGAGGCAGAAAACAGGGAGTGACTCGGGAGCGGTGCCTGGATGTGTTTGTTTTCCAGAGCGGGGCTGTCAGCTGTGACAAAGCCACTTCAGCACAAGGCCTTTAACCCCCCGGGCTCAGTGTTTGGATAAGCGATCTGCCGGTGTCCGGGCTGGTTTCACTCCTGGCGCTGTTTGCCGGGTCTGTCACACCCACACGCACCGAGGCACAATGCACCGGGGATGTGATCTCACACTCACGAGCAGTGCAGGGGAGGGAACTCGTGTTCTGCAGCTGATATAACCCAGGTACTGGTGGACACCGACTTAATTCACGTCTAAAGCTTGTAGCAATATATTTACAAGGAGATTTAAGCGATTAAAGTGTGTGGTTTCATCGCATTGTTTGGGTTCTTGAGCCTCTTATTTACCCCACAGAGGTTCAAATGTCTGCTTAGTTCCTGTAGCTCACTGCTGTGAATATCCTGAGCTTTATTTGATGAACATAGGTCCTCTGCCAGGCAGAATAAAGCATATTCTAAACATTACTGTATGCCCAGTGCTTTCATGCAGATTTTAAAGAAAACACAAGCTCGCACATTTCCCTCATGAGGAAACTCAGATTAAAAATCTGGTTAATGTTTGGCTCAAGTGGAAACTTCCAACGAGTTTCAAGTGTGTCATGGGGCTCTTGGAGCCACAGTAAGTAAACATCTTGGGTTTACTGAAAGTCACCCACTGCCGGAAACTCGTCACTGTGAAATAAAACTGGGGCAATAGTTCACTATTGAGTTAACAAATGAGTCATCCGTGCTGCAGACTTCCTGCAGCATCCACGCTGAGCAGCTCCACTCAAACACTCGGGCAGGAGCATGTGTGTGCTGAGATCCATCCCAGCCACAGCTGGAAGCATCTTCATTTGGGGCTAATGAAGCTCTGGAGGCTTTGTCTTCACTGGGACTGGCTGGTTGTGGCAGTGGCAGCACAGATGGAGCTGCTTCCCTGGGCTGGATTGATGTTTGCTGTGAGAGGGAGTGGAGGTGCTGAGTGAAAAATGAAGGTGGCTGGGGAAATCCTTGAGGTGCTGTCACCGTGGCAGCAAAGCGTGGCAGGGAGCTGAGGAGGATTTGGGTAATGCAGCTCCCTGGGAACATGAGGAAAACTGGGATTTATTGCAGTCATCTTGGGACTACCTGGAGGAAGTGGAACAATCCAGACAGAGCAGACACTTGCTCAACAGAAAACCCCTGTCTGTGCTGGGTGCAGGTTGTGAGAGGGTGTAGTGGGGCTGAGGTCACCGAGTCTGTGTCACCACGGGCCACAGCAGGGTGGGTTTGGGAGCACTGTCCTGTGTCCTGTCCCTGCAGTGTTTGGGGGCTCTGCCTCTGGAGCTGGGGCTGTAGCACCTGGAGAGCTGCAGGACATCCAGGGTGGGCACAGCAGGATCCTGGAGGCAGCTAAACCACCCCAGTCTGCCCACGAGTGACTGAGTCACAAGTGTTAGACCTTGGAAGAGGGTTTAAAGTTCATTATTGAGGGAGTGAAGTAGCTCCTGTTGAAGGGATCTCAGGGAGGATGATAAAGAATTCAGATATAAACCTCAGGATCCAGTCCGTGCTGTCTTCAGGACGTGGCAGGAACTCGAGTGCTCCTCTCTGTGTTGTGGTTACAGCTCTGGAACATCTCCTTCCCTTCCACTGCAGGAGAGGAAACCAGCCCAGGGCTGTGACAGCTGCAGGGTGAAACACAGAACTTTGCAAGCTGGACTTTGTGGTGTTTGGGGTATTTGTCCCTTTGATTTAAATATAACCTCGTGTTTCTGCTTGGCCTCTGAATGACTCAGTTTGTTTCAGTGGAACAGCTCCTTCCCATACAGGAATGGCTTATCACTGACATTTCCTGCTCCCCCAAGCTAAATGTGTCAGCCTGACCCCAAAACCAGCTCTGAAAGACAAGATGTTTCTTTAATTATCTCTAAGATAGTGAGGACAAACAGCCAGACCTTGTGTCATCCCTGATCTGAACTGAAAAGTACACGGTGTTGTGCTCCCCACACGAGAGAGCAGAACATCTGCAGCCTGCAAAATGCTGTTTCTTAATCCCCCTGACATGTCCTGGCTTGAAAACATCCACACGCTGGTGTGAGATTGTGTTTCAGCAGACATAAACACACCAGAGACAGAAACAAAGAAGAATTTGCTGATGTGCGTGTTGTTTATTAATGAGTGGAATTTCAAGGCTTACAGCAGATATTGTTGTCTTCCATGTAAAGACAAAAAAAGCTGCTGTAAGGACCTCAGCCTTAAGACTGTGCCAGGAAATCCAAAGCAAAGGGAGGAAAACAAATTAATTTCAGCTTGCTTTGTGCATACATACAATAAAGAATAGGAACAAAGGTCTGGGCTTGGGTATGTCAACACATCTTGTGTATTAAAATATATGGTGGCTTTTTTAATAACGTCACAATGAATACAAACTTCATTTTTGTCTTTACCTTGTCCTGGTTTGGGTCAGAGCCCCGTAACACCAGGTCAGTAAGGAAACAGTTTTGTTTTAAATGTTTTAGGGATAAAGCAGGAATGTGTAATTTTCCCTTTTGTAGCTAAAAATGCAGGGTAACTCAATGAACGCAGGGTCTTTACCTCAAAATAAAAACTCTGAATGTTCATGTGTTGTTTCTAAGTACTGCTCTGACTTGGTGGGGTTGGAACTGAGCTAATTCTTTTCCATTTTCTTTGAAACTTCCTTTTTTGGCCTTTAATGTGGTGAGCCATGCTGGACTGGCCCCTCAGTAGTGGGCAGGGAACGCTTACATGTGCAAATTTCTTGTGTATACCTCATTTTCATTCATCTTACACATGGTAAAGGCCAAATCTTGTGGGTTTTTTCTTCAAAATGATCTTGTGAGGCAAAAGAATGTGAACATAAACACAAACTGCAGCCACTGCCACAGGCTCTGCATATCCACAGTGCGAGTTTAAACCTGGAGAAGCTTTTCCCTGTATTTTGACCTGAAACATCTCTCTACGTTGTTCCCGATACTTTAAAAAGTTTAACTAAATGCAGGCGTAGGGAATTGCTCAACAAACCTGAGACCCTTTATCTGACATCAGAAAGCTGAGGGGATCTCTGGGGTGCCTGGATTTTACTCTTTGTTCGCTGAATCCCTTCACTCGACGCCCCTCGCTCGCACGGCCGGCTGTTTTGTGCGTTTCTTTTTTTAATTATTATTATTATTATTTCACCTCTTTGAAGCCCCCGGCGCAGCTGGCGCGGGCGTTCCCCGCTGTTTTTGTTGTGTTAATTCGCGGCGGGGCGGAGCTGGAGCCGTGTCCGGGTCTGAGGAGCGGGGCCGGGCGGGACAAAGAGCGCGGCCGCTCCCGCGCTGCCCCTCTGAGGGCATTCAAATGGCGGCGGCCGCTCTGCCCCGGGCCCGCCCGGCAACAGGCGGGGCTTGGCTCCCATTGGCGGAGCGGGCGAGCCGCGCGTTCCCATTGGCTGCGGCTNAGGGGGGAGGAGGGAGAGGGTGTTAACCGGAGCGGGACGCGGCCGCCATTTTGTGAGGGAGAGCGAGGGGCGGTGCGGAGCGGAGCGGAGCGGAGCGGAGGGAGCGAGCGCTCGGGGTGAGGGTCGGGCAGTGACGGCGGAGCAGCGCGGGGTCGGTTCCTGAAGGGCCGTGTGTGTGTCCGTGCTTGTGGGCGAGCGGAGCGGACAGAAGTCGGTAAGGGCGGAGCGGTGCGGGAGGGCCGGGCGCGGCCGCCGCCATGTTGTGCTCCGTTGTTGGGGAAGGGGGACGGGAGGGTTCGGCTCCCCCGGGGGTCCATGAGAGGAGAAGGGAGAAAGTTTAAAGGCAAAAGCTGCGGTCGGGGGGAGCGGACGGCAGCTGGGCCGGGGCCGGTGACGTTATCCCGGCTTTTGGTTTCAGGCCAAACAAGGCGGAAGCTGTCAATGGAGATGGGCGGCTCCTCTGGAGCAGTGGGAGGGATGGGCAGGGGGCTGCTGAGTTTGGGGAGCGACAGGAGCTGAACAGACTCGAGTGCGTCAATATTAAAATCTCTGAGATCCCAGGAAAACAGTGTAAGAGTTACTGGCCTAACGAAGGTTAAAGAAACAGCTGACAGATGGCAAATGGAGCTCTGTGATGGGGAAGGGTTTGGACACTGTGCAGTTCTTGTATTGGTTCCAGTTCCCAAAGTATTTTCCATTGTACTTTACTTTTTCCCTAGTGAAACGAAAGGGACGGAGTTCTTGATTGTCTGATAAAATGCTTTTTAAGACAGGGCATGAGCAAAATGTTACTTGGGATGTGCTAAGTATGGTGGTGAACTTAATGTAAGTAGAGAAAGACAAAGCTTTGTCTCTTTGGGTGGGGTTTTGAAGTTTTGTTTGTAGCATGTTGTCATCTTTAACGTATACAAAAACACAGCTGACTCTGAAATCTCTGAATTATTTCCGCTTGCTCTTTTTTCCACCCCAAAGTGAAACAATTGTTTCCTTAATCTGAATTGAAATTTCATTTTCTGCAGCAGGACTTCTCCCTTGGAGCTTCTGTGCCGAGAATCCGATGTTGGGCTCGGCTCCCTGGCTGAAGACAGCAGATCAGCCCATGAAAACTTCTATTCCCAGCCCAAGGAAGGAGTCCAGCACAAGGCAGCACCTGTTCTTTCAGGCTTGGAAGCAGGAAAGAGGGCAAGAGTTGGAGAGTGTGGAATCGGAGAAAACCACTGAGAGGTAAATGGGGGTGGGAGAGGGACGTGCTGAGTATACTCTGCTGCATTCCGGGGCTGGCCTTTGGGAATTGAATTAAATCTGTTCCATGGGAGGTGGTTTTCAGTTCATTTTGGGTTTATCAGAGCCATTCTCACTCTTACCAGGAAGTCTGGGGAGTGGCTTTATCAGTGCAAACTTTGGCCAGTCTTTAGGTGTTAACAGACTGAATTTAAATGTCTCCAGTACTCAATACTGCCAGATTAAATCTGGGCAAGGTTTTGTTAGTCCCCTTCCTCCAGTTACACCTTTTCTGAGGAGAGGAATGGCGTGTTTGGAGCAAATTTTGGTTAGATTGGTTTTTGTCCCTTAGCTTGAAATGTAAACATTTTCTGAAATACTGTGTTTAAAAAAGACTTAGCCTGACTCGTCTTGTTTTTACAGGTGACATTTAAGTTGAAGATGGGCGGTGGAGAAAGATACAACATTCCCATTCCCCAGTCCAGAAATACCACCAAGAACCATCAACAACTTAAAAACAGGCAGAAGAACAAAGACCAGAATTCTCAGATGAAAACCTACGCCAAGAAGGAAAGAGGCCACGGCTGCAGCTCCTCTCCTGGTGCATGGCAGGCCATGCAGAAAGGGGGGAAGAACAACGTTCCCTTCCCTAAGAATCCCAGCTGGAATCCTGCTCTATCCAATCATAACCTGTTGTTCACCCCTCAGAGCAACCAGAACTATGCTGGGGCCAAGTTCAGCGAGCCTCCCTCCCCAAGTGTTCTGCCTAAGCCACCAAGCCACTGGGTACCTGTTTCTTTTAAACCTTCTGATAAAGAAATAATGACATTTCAGCTCAAAACCTTACTGAAAGTCCAGGCCTGAGGTGTAACTTGTGTGATTTTCAGAAGTGATTTCGACTGTCAGGGTTTAAAGTTTGAGCATTGCTGTTCCCAGCTGCACAGGTGTGCAGGACCAGGTGTTCTTGCTGCATGTAGTTAGTCACTTGGAGAGGGGTGGAAGTTTACATTCCCCTCATCTTTTACCTCAGAAGTTCAGTGCTGTGTTCACCTCACTGTGAAATAGCTGTTTTCTTGAAAACAAATCAGATCCTGAGCAGTCACCATTTACTGTATTTAACAAATGGGGCTGTGTTCCAAAATTGGAATTGTGACTATGAATTGTTAGAAAATCACCTTTTACCTAACTTAATGCAGCATGAACTGAAAAACGCACTGAAAACTTTAGTCAGGTTATTTGCTGCTTTTCAGACTGGTGTGAGACGTTCTACTAAACCCTCTGCAGAGCAGAAACCTCCCCTGGGCACAAGGGGAGGCACAGCTGGGTCTTACCTGTCCCTGTGAGCTTTAGTGGCACTCCTGCAGCCGTGGGTGCCTGTGGCTCCCATCTGGAATGTTCTGGAAGAATTAAAGCCTCTCCAGCTGTGCTTCCCAGGAATCTCAGTGAGTGGCAACTAAAGACCTTGCATTGCCAGGTGACTGCCAAAAAAACTCCCCCAATCCTTCTGTGCCCACCTCACTGAGGAGTTCTAAACCACGTTTTTGTATCAGTTTTTATCAAAAAGGTGGAGTAGTTCCTTAGTCTGGTCTTAATTTGGTTCCCCTCTAACACTTAATATTTTAGGGCAGGTGTTAGATGTTCTCACAGGGAAGACAGAGCCATGTAAATACATGTAAAACATTGTAGCATATGTAAATTTCTGCTGGGCTTTCCTGCACAGAAGTATTTTTAGTACAAAACTGCTGAATGTAAGATGACCATGTTGAGTACGTGGCCTGGTTTTAAAAAAGTGATATTTTGTTTAAAAAAAAAAATTAACAAAAAAAAAGGACATTTGTGGCTGTGCCCTTGCACTTCACATGCAGTGAATATGCACATTGTATTTGGTTGTAATTTCATTTTTTAAAGTAAAATCAGTGCATAAGAGGCTTATTTAGATTTTTTTAAATTAAAGAAAAAAAAATTTAAAAAAAAAAAAAAAAAAAAGCTGCTGGAGTTTCAGATCCTCCTGTTGTGAATGTGTAGGAGAGGTGTGTGTTCAGTGATGAAAAAACACTGAAATGTTCCAAATTAAGTGTTTCACAAGAAATGCAAATGCCTGGGTTCGGGTGCTTGATCAAACTGAAGGACTGTAATCATTCTGTGTTTGTGAAATGCATCAATGCTCTGTAAAACAACATTTTATCTCAATCTTGGCTAAAATCCCTCGCAGAGGGGCAGGGCAGGTGGCCCTGGGCTGTCACCTCCAGCTGAGCCTGCAGCAGGAACAGCTGGAGTGTGACACCAGGACAGCCAGGGTTCTTTCAAAATACAAGGATTACTAATAAAAAGTGCTTTACTTTGAACAGGCCTTTTGCAGATTGTGAAATGTTCAGAGGTGTCTTTCTGTACATTCCAAATGCAGTGGCAGCTGAGCTGAATGTTTACAAAATTATTGCTCCAAATCACCTAGAATTGGCAGTCTCTAAACTTGTGTTGTGACCTGGACCTTCACCAGAGTCTGAGTTGTATCCCAGTTAATTATCTATTCTCTACTTCAAATTGTCAATTACTGATGATGTTTGTACAAATTGGAAACAAAACACTTAAATAAACTTTTTTTTTTACCCCCTAAAAGCATCTCTTTGTTTTCAGATGGAAATGGAAAGCGGGTTGAGCGTGTTTTGGCAGTTCCCTTCCCAAGGGAGGCTTCTTTAACTGCAGCCTTCTCTCCTTCGTGCCTTTCCAGAGGTTTGGGAACACAGGGTTGAGAATTAGCACTAATTAATGTTCCTGACAAAAGCAGAAGCTGGCGAGGCTGGGAAGCAGCGCTGGGGGCTCCCCCAGACTGGATTAATTAAGTCAGAAGGTGCTCTCAAGTTATAGTCAAAACTTGTACATTTTATTCCCAATTCACAGGGTTATTTGCACAGATGGAACACAAAACTCAAGAAGAAAGGATGTGGATGAATAAAACATCAGCATCTCTGATCAAACACGCTACAGGGTACAGAGTCTTCCCTTCCTACAATAGTCTCAGCAGCAAGAGCATCTTTAGACAAATATAGCAATGGACTACAGACTTTTCTTAAGCAAGTTACAAGATAAATGGAGAAAACCAGCAATTCTTAATGGGTGATTATGTCCTAAAAATGTGTCAATTTTATCCCTTTGTAGTTCAAAATGTTCATCTGCACCATCCCTGCCGAGGCCGGAGCAGCAGTGCTGTGGCTGCTCTGCCCTGCTCTGAGCACACCCAGACTCAACAGGCAGGAAAAAAAGCTCTGTCCAAGCAGAGAGCTCAAAACAACATTGAAACCAAAAGATTCCACTTCCAGTAAAACCATGATACTGTACATTAAACATCTTGATAAAACATAGAAAGGATAACATTGAACTTTCAGAGACCAGTCTATCAGAGTCCCTAATTAAACACCCAGCTACTTAACCACTAAATTGAAGATTTTTAATTACCAGTTGGGTGCATGGACTTTAGGTGAAAAAGAAGTTCCAATAGAGCCTTCTATGACTGCTGACACCAATCGATTCGCTGCAGATATTTTGGAGCACAGCCATTACTTTCAGCAGAGTTGGTTTTTTGTTTTACACGCTACTTCAATTCTACAAATTTTGCAGGAATGACAAAATCTAGTTTTACCACAGAAAAACGTAATTCCCACCATTCTTGAGACTCCAAAAGAAAGATGCCTAGACATGATCTTTTGTAGCCTGCAAAGTTCTTGCATTCCAGCTGTGCATAACCTGCAGGAAGCTTGCACAAGACAGGCTCCTGCTTTTTTTAGGGCAGGACTAGGATACCTGCATCAAGGAAGGGAGATGTTATCTAGATGGGCTGTGGCTTGACTTGCATGAATGCATAAACATTCCCTGCCCTTTTGGCCACATCCTGCTAACTCGTCCCCAACTGAAAGGCCCACAGAACAGCTTCTTCACAATTTTTCCATGGGAGCAAGAACTAGGACAACATCTTTATTCATGCACTCTTGAAACATCGTGGGTTTGTGTTCGGCTTTTCTGGCTTGTTCATATACACAAGTCAAGTCAAAGTTTAGTCCTACCTCTGGGAGAGAAAGAAAGAACCATCAGAACTGGCAGACACTACATTATACTTGCAATGATCTGGCTTTTCAAAACAAAAATTAAACTGTGCTATACATAAATGCTGAGGCACACAATATAAGGACATGCTGACACAACAATAAGGAACAGTTACTGTTACTCTGCCTGGACACGGAGATTTCTCCTCCCTCCTCCCACCCCTCCAGCTCCAATTCCAGCTGGAGCAGCGGCACCACCGACCACAGCAATCCCTGCAGGTGCCTGGCACAGGCACAGCCATTTGTCCCCACACTCAGTCACCAGCACCCCTCTCAAGCAGGAGTCAGTCATGAAGACTGCATTTATATATAAATTTATAAAGCTGAAAAGAGTGGGGGTTTCTGCTGTTAGAAGCAGAAATAATCACAGCTCCACTTATAGAGGGTGAAAGTGGGTTTATCAAAGTAATTCAGTGTTTTACAGAGGGTTTTTGTCTTTCAGGGCAGACCCTTCCAGTGGGCACACACCAGTGCCAGGAGGCAGCTCCATCCCTGCTGCCACCTCTCACAGAACCACTGCTGCCACCAGTTTTGATATGGCAATTATAAATTGATGTGGTGATACTATAAATTTGATTCTGTATGAACATTCAGTCATTGCTTTTAAGTAGTTTCATAACCTGGCTAATAATATCTGAATTATAACCTATGGGGCAAGTCCATCCAGCAATAATAAATGTTAATGGCAAAGAAAATTTAACAGATTAGAGTAAAACTTATGCTTAGCATTCTCAGTTTGTTTTGTACCCCTTCAAAAATGTGAAGTGACATTTACTCACACTAAATGAAAAATTCCTGCATTTACTGAAATACCATAGTAAGGATTTTACTCCATAAGGGATGCATAGCCCTACTCCTAACCATGCTCTGGAGTCAAATTCTAAAGCTACAATAATTCCAGTGGATCAGTATTTCCTTCATTTTTTTATTACAGCATGTTTGCTAAATTTACAGCAAGCAGAAAATAAGCTGGGTCTTTAGTTATTTTGATCAAAACATCGATGTTTTAAAGGTAGTACACAATATTTGTTAAAAAGAACATATAAAAATACCTTTTTAGAAGCCTCTATAAGAAAGGAAATACAAAGTTTAATCCCACAACTTTCCTCTGCTAGAGCTGCACGCTACTGCTACAGTTTTAAATAGACTTTTTGCTGTTTTTAAACTATACATCCAGGAAAGTCTACAAAATTAAAGGAACGTGCATATAAATGATTGCATAGCAGAACATGAACATTAACTGCAAACAGTAAAGAAAAAGTTAGAAATACTATCAAATGTACAAAGTTCTAGGATCAACCCTAAGCACGTTCTGCTGCTGAGATCCCAAAGCCATTCTTAAAGGCCCTGCTGAAACACTGAAACCAAACCCTAAAACATTTCTCTAAAAAGGAACTTCTGGAAATCCATGTCTTTATATGCTACAGACATCAGACAGCCAGGAACACTGAAGTGTTTGATGGTGGCTTTTGAAGGTAAAGACAAAAAAAAATAAAGCCAAAAGCTGTTTTCATAACAAAGGATCTTGCCTTCTAGAGAAATACTGGTAAGATTACACACTGGGTTTGTTATTTTTCATGTTCAATTTTCTAAATATACTGCATTAGTGATAAACTACATAACTAGAGATGCAGCTCTTGTTCATATCCAACTTCAAACATTTGTTCTGAAGGAAAATGGAATCTTGTAACCAAACCACTGTTCATTCTGAGGAAAGAGTGATTCAGACTTGCTTGACCAACTGCTTTTTTGCTGTGTAAAAAGCAAGCCTGGTAACCCAGGGAGATGGCTACAGTTTGATACCTATGAATACACCAACTAACCACAGGAGTCATTGGCATCAAAGTTTAGTTCTTATATACTGTACACACACAACTCCAAACGATCTACTTGTATCTAACAGCAGGAAAACTAAGCAACTTTATGGTTAACTGCTTACTAAAACTGAGAATAGATACAAAAAACTGCATAAAATGTACACACAACCTAGTATTGAGTTGCTCTGCCCTTTGCTGAAATCTGAATTTAGATGTTCCATTTCAAGGTGGGTTTTTCCCTCACGTTCAGCACCAGCACCAGGGCAGA
Source organism: Cisticola juncidis (assembly GCA_013400215.1). NCBI lineage: Eukaryota > Metazoa > Chordata > Aves > Passeriformes > Cisticolidae > Cisticola > Cisticola juncidis. Next base: position 103,099 of record VXBR01003135.1, on the reverse strand, counting down.
GGCAGTGAAGTCTCTGTCCCGACAGGTCACGACACTGCCCAGGCTCTGAGCAGCTCCAAGGCCAGCCCTGTGCCCATGTGCAAGGTCAGTACCATCCTGCAGACAGGACAAATCTCCCAAATCTCCCTCCAGAGCTCCACCTGCCAACCTGCTGGTGCTGGTGGGCATGGAGAACACCGAATCCTGCCCTGGAGCCCTGGAAACAAACTGCCAGTCTCATTTCCTAGCAGCCAGTGTTGCACTACAGCTGTCCAGTTTTCCTTTCTCTCACTAAGTTTAGAACCAGTTAAGCAGCTGGTTTAACTGCCCAGCACTAACTGGTACCAATTTCTCTATGGGTGTGACATTTGTAAAAGGACAATGTTGCAAGTTACGATCAATCAAGTCATCACCAAATATCTAAGCATTAAAAATGCAAATCTTTACAAAAATATACATAGAGACACCACAACCAAATCAGTAGCTGCCCATGACATTTAACCAAGTGGACAATCTCTCTCTCCTCTCTCTGTGGCTTCTCAACACTGTTTTAATTTCAACCATTGTTGGCTACAGGGAAAACTGACAAAGAAAATATTTTTTAGCACTGTTGCAACATCATATTCCTGATAATTTAAGTAAACTGAACTGCGTGTAAATGAATTTTACATGCCTAAACCAACATGGATACACTATTAGTGGCCACTGGACTTGGGACTAGTCCAAGACCTCGATCTGGATTTTGATCTAGATCTAGAATGTGATCTTGACTGTGATTTGGATCTAGCTGGTTCTTTTTTTCTCGACTCCTTCTCATATCTTGAGCTGGACTTATAGTGTGTTTTAGAATCTGTTTTAGAGGTGCCTCTAGATTTGGTGTGAGATGCAGACCTAGACCGTGATTTAGCCTTCATTTCTTTCTTGGGCTGTGACTTGGATCGTGATCTTGAATTGGACTTAGATCTTGAAAAAGATCGATTGCGGTGTTTGAACCTAGCAGAATAAAGGGGAGAGAGGAGATTTGAATGTAAAAACACTATTCTTAGACATCTAGTACATTAAAAATTGTTTACCGTTTTTGCAGGAGAAACTTTTTTTTTAAACCTATAGTTAAAGGAATACAGTGATCTAGTTTGCAATTCAAAGTGTAAAAAGTGTTTTTTACCTATCATTGTCCGAATGGCTTCTGCTACGACGAGGTCGTCCAGTAGGTCTACTGCTAAAAAGGTACATCAGAAAAAGTAAACGGTGACAAATACCTATGTAAACACATAATTACTTCATACATTACATTTTCAAGCTGTGCTTTTGCTTTTAGTTACTCTCCAATACAGCACAGAATCGTTTCATTCACTATTCCTGATCAGATGCAGCATGCAAGGTACGCAACTCCCCGTGGTTACTCCCACGACAGAAAAAAAGGATTATTGAAAGCTGTGATAATGAAACAGCCAGCATGGTGTGTCTGCTGTGCAGCTGAGGCCAGCCCCACACACTACACTTACTTTCTGGGGCTATAGGATCTTCTATAGCTGTAATCAAAGGAGCGACTCCTCGACCGTCTGCGCTCGTAACTGCGACTCCGAGACCGCCTGTATCTGTCATAGTCATCGTAACGAGAAGAACTGTACAGGTTTCTCCCCTCCTTGGCTTTCATTTGGTTTGGTGCTGTAAAAATAGCAATATTTGCAGGTGAAGGAGGTGCCCTACTTTCTCCCCTCAAGGTCTAAGCCATGTACTTGGTGTTGAGCAGAAAGGCTCATTTGTGATTTGATGTTTATGAAGGGACAGGTGAGAGCTGCTCTGTGCCACTGTTTTGTGCTGCTTTGGCCACTGGACACAAATTAATGCAGCCTTGGGGTATTGTAAATCTCAAAAGCAAAACAAACACAAAACCCTCCTCAAAACCAGTCAGGAAGGACTAATGCTCCATAAAAGCAGAACACAGAGCTGGCCAAGGTGGTTCCAGGCCAGCTGGAAACTGGTATGGCAGGTCAGACCCATGACTGACACACTCTGACATTCCTAATTTACCCAATGAGTGAAAGCTAATTAAACACTTTTTCCTGACTGCACAGCACCACCATCACACCTCATCCACAGCTGTCTAATGATTCAAGGCCCAGCTTATACAGAGGCTTTGGTGGATGACACACAAAGAAAATCCTGATTCCAAAAGGAATCCCACAGTAAAACAATTCACTTTCACTCTGCAGCTTAGTTATTAAATTAGGAATGAATAAACCTATGAGTCCTTCACTGAATTTCCTCTAAATAGCACAGCTATCCTTCCTTTGTATCAAATTCAAACCTAAAAACCATGCTCTGAGTATTTTAAACATGCTGTAACTAACACCCTCTGCACTAAATGGCTACAAATTTTTTTTAGTGCTGCCTGTAACACACTAAAGTGGATTTAGTTAATTTTGTTCAAAAACTTGTTAGAAATCCCAGTGTTTACAGACAGGGCAGAAACTTGTCCTTTGGAGTGTAGAATTTCCATTGACTCCATTAAAGTTAATTGTGAGGATCTGAGGGAGAACTGGACAGTCAGGTTGTTTCTCTGAGAGCTGTAACTGAAGACCTTTAAGGTCCTTTTATTCCCAGGTATCACATGAGTATTACAGTCCTAGTTTAGACCAACAGGTTTGTGCCAGGTTTTACAAATCTGTATCTCCAGCAAATCAAGACTGTGCACACAAACAACACATTTAAAAGACCTAAAGTCTCTTTACATGTATTTGTTCAAAAAATACCAGTTCTGCTCCACCTTGAACTGAGGTAACTTGAACCTGCCTTTTATCCTGAAGCCAAAGGAAAATGAAGACATTACCTCAGTCCTGGAAATCACAGAGCGGCACAGAAAGCTCCAAAGAATGACTGTGGTGCCCGCTGTACTTAGTTACCCATTTATAATTAAAACCAGTCATTAAGTGGATGAAAGGCAGAACAGGCACGTGCTGTTTATACACAATAACACATCCCAGCAATCAGCACCAGAGCAGGTTTGGTGCTGAAATTGAGGCTGAGATAAAATGCAGGCACTTACTCTTGCGGTCCCCCTGTGCAAACTGGATTTCTATTTGCCGACCACAAATCCACTTTCGATCCAAATTGTGGAGAGCATCCTCTGCATCACGGACATCTTCAAATGTGGGCAGTGTTAAGGTACTTGGGAATTGGAGCAGTTTAACAGATTCGGTATTTAAAATTAAAATAAAAGTTTTTAAATTTTCATTTTCTCATTTTATAGCCGTGGTTAAAGTTTTTTTGTCATGCTACACTACACACTAGTGATTTTTTTTTAATTAACCACCAGCTATCTGAGAACTCCTGTAATAAAAGTAAAATCTTGTAATATGACCATGAATTTATCAATCAGCAAGCACTTGCTATGTGATACTCGTAATTTTTTTTCTTCTCCCACTTGTACTTATGCAAAGAAAACAAAGGTATCCTTTCAAAATATACTTGTTAATGGTCATTTAGTTCTCTCCACTACATTTAGTTTATTAAAATTAAGCCCTAATTCTTAAATTATGTTGGACATACCAACAGCACATATTAACTATTAACTTTAGAATTGGAATAAAGCTTTCCTTTTTGTTTTAAACAACTGGTTTTAGGTTTAACTGATGTCATGTCACAGCCCTGTGTGCAGAGCCTCCCAGCACTGTGAGCCCTGCACTGCCACTCAGGGCCAAGGGACAGTGACAGACATTTCTTTAATGCTGGAATTCACACCCCTAATTCCAGCTTGTGGGACCCAAAACAATGAGCTGCCTTTCCCTTCCAGGGGGAATTTCTCAGCAGCATCACCTCTGCAGGAGAGAAACTTCCATTTCATTCAGACACAGTTACAGTAGCACTCACAAGAGAAATATTACAGGTTTTGTCAATGGACTAAACCAGAATAATTCATCAAATTACTGCTTACATGACAGACAGAAGAAAAACTGTTATTCTGTAGGATACATCAGGTATGACTCCTTTAATCTTGGCCACCATTCAACTTCATCTTGACCTTTAACTCTTTGAGTGCTTGTCAGAAGGACTTGTCATGAGATGCTTGGCCAAAAATGACAGATGGCTTTATCTTTAACTTTGAAAAACAACCTTTTCCCCCTTTTGCAGATAAAGCGAAGCTTTGTCTCCCATTATGGCTTGTCCTTCTTCCAGCTTTTCTTTATTTTTTCTTTTCCCAAACTCTCCCTTCTCTTCAAGCCTGATCCTTAAGAGGTCTTTGGCTTGTCTACTTGCCTTAATTGTTGAACTCTACTCTAAAGGTTCTTTCATGCTTTCTCTTTGGGGTCGCCATTACTGTACAGCTTTACATTCTGAGGCAACAACAGAGGACAGCAAATTAGGGGACAATATTAAAGAAAGAAGTTCACCTAATTTTTTACACAATCTGATTTTGATCAAGTGATTCCAGTTTCCATTTGTTAAATTAACAACGAATAGCAGCCACATTTTGCTAAGCACAACTTTACTTACACACCAGTGATAATAAAAACGTGCTAGACAATTTTGAGTCAGCGATAAATTTTCATTTAAATCATATACTATTAATTTCAGTGGCATAAGCAAGCTTTTATATTACCGGACTTAAGTTTTGCAAAAAAAGGCAAAGAACAATTGAGAGAAGTTAAATCTTCAAAAATAACGAAACACCACGACATAAGTAAGACACTTATTAGATACAACACAAAAGTAAACCGCTTTTGCATTTAGATTGGTTACCTCTTACACAAACTTGAATTTCAAACTCCAACACCCCTCACTAAGGAGGCATCTGAAGAAAGGATATTGAACATAGGCAAATCCTCTGGGACGACGAGTGTAGAAGTCAAGAGGGACGTAAACATCAACTATAGGCCCATAACGACCAAACTCCCGGCGCAAGTCTTCGGACCTGCAACACCAAACACCTCAGATGGCTGCATCCCCGGGTGAGGCACCACAAAACACCCACCAAAATGAGACAAAATCCAACAAAAACATCAAATCCACAATTAATATGAGCATCCCTGGGGTTTTGGAAGCAATTTGTGGAGGATGAATGGAGCAAAATGTTTTTTTGGGGAAAAAATGTTTGGGCAGCACACGGAGCTTTTGTGAAACGCTCAAATCTCAGGATGCTCAAGATACAGTTTGCAACCAGCCTTCAGCACAACCCTAAAATAAAACCACAAACTGAGAAGTGATGCTCATCAATTAATTCCATGCAGCCAAGGTCGGCAGAAAGTGAAAGAAAGGTTTGTTAAATTATTGTTGTTGTTATTCAAGTACCTCATGTAACTCGACTGTGATTTTGCAACACACAAACATCAATTATGAGATCCAAATGAACATTATGAGAACAAACCGGTCACCCAAACTCATTTCCATAGAATAATCAATACTTACAACCACATCAAATAGAACAGCCACTCGTGCCCTCGGGATAATTTTTTCCAAAGAGTTGGCTTTAGAGAGCTGAGACAAAACTGTTCAGCTGCAACCACCCCTGGAACTGTAACGCCTTCTCCTCAAAAGAGGTGTCTTATTCACATGAGCTCCCCACATTTAATTTTGTGACACACACAAAAATAACAACAGAGCAAATGCATTCTGTGCCAACAACGCTCTGTAAATGTTCCATAGCTGATAACAAACACCAAAAGTGTTTTTTGTCACCAAACTGCCAAAGTGAAATGAGGAAAACCAGCAGCTCGCTAAAAGCGTATAAGGAATAAGTAAGAACCTGTGCAACGCTCTGGTTTTGTTGTTTCAATCTCCTATGAGAAGTTCTCTCAGCGCACACGTTTAGTCTTTGCGGGCTCTCGGTACAACACGATTCTAACGGAGATCAAGCATCGCTTCCCCCGACTCCGCACCGAGCGTGAAGAGACCCCGGTACACAACAATCCCCGCAGAACATCCCACCTGAACCAGGCAGCTCCCACACTAACGGGACCGGCCACGGCAGGAATTTTGGGCACAAAATGCTCTATTTCCTCCCATCTACAGCAATACTGCATTTCCAGAGCAGCACCCCGAACTCCAGCGGCTGTCCAGCATCGCCGCGGTGCCACATCCCGCCTGGATCCCCCGCTGGACACACTCAGAGGCGGCTGCGGGAGTTTCACTTTGTGGCGGCCCAGCTTTGTTCTTATGGACGCTGTTTGGAAACGGATCCGCGTGGAGAGGCGGGGAACGAGCAGCATCGCGAGGAAAATGGAAGACAGGGCCGGGAGAAGGGAGAGCGGAGGGAGGATGGGGCAGAGCGGAGGAAGGGAGCGGGCCGGGCTCGCCCCCGTCCCTTCCCGGCTGCGGGGGGACCCCCGCGCCCGCGGCCTAGCGAGCCCGCCAAAGCCTGCGCGAGCCCCCGCTCCGCCCCCACTCACCGGGTGTCGTCGGCCACGTTCCGCNAAGGGGGAGCGCGCGCGGCAAGATGGCGGCGGCGTCCCGGCCGTGAGGGGACGGCGCGGCCCGGCCTGGGCGGCTGCCTCAGAGCGCCTCCGCTGCCTCCTTACAGCCGCCGCTCCCTCCTTACAGCCCCCTCACACCTCCTTCCAGCCCCCTCACTCCTCCTTCCACCCCCC